>CM035786.1:45316474-45328974 GCA_020466265.1 Siphamia tubifer | reverse complement strand
ATCATCATATATTATTACATCGTCAGTTGTTATTACATCATCAGTTGTTATTACATCGTCAGTTGTTATTACATCATCAGCTGTTATTACATCATCAGCTGTTATTACATCATCAGTTGTTATTACATCATCAGTTGTTATTACATCATCAGTTGTTATTATATCATCAGCTGTTATTACATCATCAGCTGTTATTACATCATCAGCTGTTATTACATCATCAGTTGTTATTACATCATCAGCTGTTATTACATCATCAGTTGTTATTACATCATCAGTTGTTATTATATCGTCAGCTGTTATTACATCGTCAGCTGTTATTACATCATCAGTTGTTATTATATCATCAGCTGTTATTACATCATCAGCTGTTATTACATCATCAGTTGTTATTACATCGTCAGCTGTTATTACATCATCAGTTGTTATTATATCATCAGCTGTTATTACATCATCAGCTGTTATTACATCATCAGTTGTTATTACATCATCAGCTGTTATTACATCATCAGCTGTTATTACATCATCAGTTGTTATTACATCATCAGCTGTTATTATTTCATCAGTTGTTATTACATCATCAGCTGTTATTATATTGTCAGCTGTTATTACATCATCAGTTGTTATTACATCATCAGCTGTTATTACATCGTCAGCTGTTATTACATCATCAGTTGTTATTATATCATCAGCTGTTATTACATAATCAGCTGTTATTACATCATCAGCTGTTATTATATTGTCAGCTGTTATTACATCGTCAGCTGTTATTACATCATCAGTTGTTATTACATCATCAGCTGTTATTATATTGTCAGCTGTTATTACTTCATCAGCTGTTATTATATTGTCAGCTGTTATTACATCATCAGCTGTTATTACATCATCAGCTGTTATTACATCATCAGCTGTTATTACATCATCAGTTGTTATTACATCATCAGTTGTTATTACATCATCAGCTGTTATTATATTGTCAGCTGTTATTACATCATCAGCTGTTATTATATTGTCAGCTGTTATTACATCATCAGCTGTTATTACATCATCAGCTGTTATTACATCATCAGCTGTTATTACATCATCAGTTGTTATTACATCATCAGTTGTTATTACATCATCAGTTGTTATTACATCATCAGCTGTTATTACATCATCAGCTGTTATTATATTGTCAGCTGTTATTACATCATCAGTTGTTATTACATCATCAGTTGTTATTACATAATCAGCTGTTATTACATCATCAGCTGTTATTATATTGTCAGCTGTTATTACATCGTCAGCTGTTATTACATCATCAGTTGTTATTACATCATCAGCTGTTATTACATCATCAGTTGTTATTACATCATCAGTTGTTATTACATCATCAGCTGTTATTATATTGTCAGCTGTTATTACATCATCAGTTGTTATTACATCATCAGCTGTTATTACATCATCAGCTGTTATTACATCATCAGTTGTTATTACATCGTCAGCTGTTATTACATCATCAGTTGTTATTACATCATCAGCTGTTATTATATCATCAGTTGTTATTACATCATCAGTTGTTATTACATCATCAGTTGTTATTACATCATCAGTTGTTATTACATCATCAGTTGTTATTACATTATTCAAACACATTCTCACTCATAACTAATGACTGACTTTCTTCTTTTCCATAAGACTTTCCAAAACAAACTGCTGCAGTAGGATTAACATGACAACTTCCATACACACACACACACACACACACACACACACACACACACTGGTCAGAAGCTCCCACACAAACGCAGGCTAACCCACTGGAGCCAACTGGCCCTGCAGCAGCAGCAGTGTGAATGGACGGCTCTACTTTATCTGCTCCTTCCCTTCGCCTTCACCCCCTGAGCACTGACAGCTGCTTCCTAACGAAGCCCACTCTCTTCCAAGCAGACCCTGTGATAATGAGGCTCTGCCCAGAACTACAGGCAACCAGGGAGCAGTGTCAACAGCTCGGAGCTGACCTCCTGAACAGGCTCGCTTCCCCTCGTTCACCGAGAGAGCAAAAGCTGCACCTCATTGTTTGGGTGGAGAGCGGATCCTTGCCTCAGGGAATTGCCCGTGTCCAAACCCAACGTTGAACTGAAACAGCGTAAAGGTTTCATGTGCATACATATGTGCGTATTCATGAATGTGCACACACCAGCAAAAGTGTCAGTGTAGACGATTCACACACACACACACACACACACACACACAATGTAGAAGAGAATTACTAGTGATATATCCGTGTCACAGAAGAGAGGACTCTAACAAGGGTAAATCTCACTTTTACTACATATTTAAACTCTTACCAGCCTAACATCCTGCTCCTGGCACATAAATGACCAGAGGTGGTCAAAGTAAGTAAAAGTACAGCTACAAATACTCTGGTAAAAGTACAAGTACTGATTCAACTGCTGTACTGAAGGAAAAGTAAAAAAGTACAATGTGTTATTTGTAATAAAGTAAAAAGGAAAACTATTTTTTTTTGCCATGAACACAATAATACTTATTTAAGTAGGTAAAAATGTGAAAAATTGTCAAAAGTATCCCAAAATAAAGCCTTTAAAAGTGAGTGTAGATAATGTATTTGATCGGGTCACAGTTGGACAGGAAATTTAAGAAAAAATAAATGAATAAAAAAAACTAAAAAACTAAAAAAGCACTCTGAGAGCGCAGACCTCCGCCAAGGTAGATACCACCCCCCCGTCACACTGATCACCCCAAAAATAAAATCAGTTCTTTCTGTTCGCATTTCCAAAATATCCTGAAAATTATCTTGAACACAGACAAACAGATAAACAGATAAACGAAAAAAAAAAATAACAAACTGAAATAAAAAGTCATCATGTGCATAATTTTAAGAGGAAAAGGTCAAAATTGTGAAATAAAATCTTAAAATTCTGGAATAAAGCCAAATTTGTGAGATAATAAATCAAAATTATGAGATAAAAGGTCACAATTATGAGATAAAAAAAATCTAAATTATGAGATTAAATGTCAAATTTGTGAGATAAAAAGTCAAAATGATGAGATAATAGTCACAGTTTCTCTCCTCCACTGATTTTCCCTCTGAAGTTATTTATTTTTCATACTGTCACATCTGTTTAGTTTGAAAAAGTAATGAGTCTATTCTGAAAATGTAAAGAGTATAAAGTACAGATATTTATAGAAAAACGTAGGGAGTGAAAGTAAAAAATAAATATTCAAATGAAGTACACATACCTACTACTTCTAAAGTACAGTAACAAAGTACTTTTACTTAGTTACTTCCCACCTCTGTAAATGACATTATTTTAATAACACCTATATATGTATATATATATATATATATATATATATATATATATATATATATATATATATATATATATATATATATATATATATATATATATATATATATATATATATATATATATATATATATATACTGTACAGCTCCCACATTAATGTACCTGCACTTATTATATGTTATTTAAAAGTGAACAAACTCATCTTTCTGAATATATAAACCATTCTGAAGTGTAACAGTAACACCAAATACACAAAAGAATGACTTATACTAAAGACTAAGAGGAGAAATTTGGCTTATTTTATCAATCATTAATTGATCTGGATAAAATGGGGGGTGTGGTTTCCATAGTAACACTGTAGTGAAGATAATCCAGTAAAGTATTTCGGTCCAAAACACACGTACAAATAGTATTTTTGGCTGAAGTCTGCGCTCTCAGAGTACTTTTCTAGTTTCTATTTATAACTTGCAATCTTTAACTTGTTTATATTTTTAACTCATTACTCTGTGTGTGTACATATACTTTACATGACTACAGTCACTCACATTGTTATCTCAGACACAATGGTGATGACTTAGTGAGTAAAAAAAAAAGAGCTCATTCTTTTATTATTATTGTATTTTATTATTATTTACAGAAGGATGTTTCAGACAGACTTCACCTGCATAAAATTCTGTATCAACAATAAATAAATCAAACCAAAGGGAAACAACCGGAGGCAAGAAAAGTCAAACTCTTTGCATTGTTTCTTGGCACATGGAGTGACGTGCAGTGGTGCGTGGATGTGGCCTCTGCAGATGAATTTTGTTAATGACACTATGGAAAACCCTTTCACTGTTCAAACACAAACTGGTAATAAAGGTTACAGGAACTTGATTTAGTCAATTTCTCTTGAGATAAAACTGATCCAATACTACAAATAAGTATTATTGCTAAAAAAGCACTGGGTCTTTAGTGGCCTGGACAAACATTAACAAAAAAAACACCTTCTGTACAATGCATAGTGTGTGACATATTGTAAGTATATGGTTTCAATGCATCCCTTTGTGGAAGAAAGTCTTTAAAAGGCCAGTCTGTTTGCTTTGATAGTTACACAAACCCAACATTAATCACACTGAATAAGCTCTGCAATCGACAACAGGCACCCTCTGTAATGAATAAGTCAACTAATCTGTGCCAGCTTACAGACTGTGAACTAGAATAAGAGCAGCCGAGGGATAACGGCACAGAAAATGGAGTAAATAAGGATTTTCAACCCAACAGCGTGTCGAGTGAAATGAAAGTCCCGTTGGACTCTCTGCTACTTTTATGGAATTAATTGACTCATTCAGCGCACAAAACAAAAAATAATTTATGGAAAACTTTGGATACCAATAACAAAACCATGTCCTGCTAAAGTCTGTTGACAGTGCATTGTTAAAAAAAAAACACCAGAAAGTTTTGTCAATTAACCCAGTGTTGGAAAATTATAATAAGGACTTTTTCTGCTTTTTGCTGGTTAGTGGAAAAACTCAGAAATTTCTAGAATCTGTGGTTTTAGGGAATATCGACTCCTCCAAATTTAAGTCAACTTATGCTACGGGAGTCGACTATTCACCGTTTCTGTTGATGCCCTAATATATATATATATATATATATATATATATATATATATATATATATATATATACACAGAGTGTACTTCCATGCTGTAGAAGTACAAATACTTGTGTGAAAAAATATTCTGGTAAAAGTACTGATTCCTTTACTAAAGTAAAAGTAAAAAAGTACAACTTCTCAGTTGTCATTTCTTTGAAAAAAAATTGTCCAAATTATGAGATAAAAAGTCCTAAATATGAGATGAATGTCATAGTTATGATATAGGAAGTAATAATGTAATAAGTAGTAACAGGTACTACAGTATCTGTGATGGAAACAGGGGTAACACTTTATAATACCTACACACAATTCACTAATTAATAACCATTTATTACCCATTTATAAATAGTTGTTCATAATGTATTAACCATTTGTTAACGATTCGTTAATGTCTTGCAAAGGTTCATACTAGTGTCTTCCAAAGATAAATGTGATGGAAACAGGTACTATAGTATCTGTGATGGAAACAGGTACTATAGTATCTGTGATGGAAACAAGTACTATAGTATCTGTGATGGAAACAGGTACTATAGTATCTGTGATGGAAACAGGTACTATAGTATCTGTGATGGAAACAAGTACTATAGTATCTGTGATGGAAACAAGTACTATAGTATCTGTGATGGAAACAAGTACTATAGTATCTGTGATGAAAACAGGTACTATAGTATCTGTGATAGAAACAAGTACTATAGTATCTGTGATGGAAACAAGTACTATAGTATCTGTGATGGAAACAAGTACTATAGTATCTGTGATAGAAACAAGTACTATAGTATCTGTGATAGAAACAGGTACTATAGTATCTGTGACGGAAACAGGTACTATAGTATCTGTGATAGAAACAAGTACTATAGTATCTGTGATAGAAACAAGTACTATAGTATCTGTGATAGAAACAGGTACTATAGTATCTGTGATAGAAACAGGTACTATAGTATCTGTGATAGAAACAAGTACTATAGTATCTGTGATAGAAACAAGTACTATAGTATGTGTAAAGGAAAGACTCTCAATAGTCTGTGGTACCTGAGTGGACTGGTACCATGTGGTGTCAAGGCCACATATTCAGGTTAGTTTCCAGTTGATGTCAGACGTTGGTCAGGTGTCACAGTTTCTCAGTCTTCCTTCAGATCATATCAGTGTCTCCTCTGCAGTCAGTCTGACAGATCACTGCCTCAGTCACTGAACTACTGCTGCTCAATCCATACAGATCTTTCATAGTAATTTCCAGACGCCCCAATGTTATTGATTTCAGTGGCCAAACATTTCACTTTGATCAGTTTGATCCAGCAGAACACTTCCTGGTGCTTCTCCTCACGGCAGTTGTCTGTCTGCGGCAAAGACAGACATACAACTGTACTCCCAAAAAATAAGTTACAAAGACAAATTAACGTTGATGAAAATGTAGGGAATACTTTGAAAAAATAAATAAATAAACAAACAAATAAATAAATAAATAAATAAATCTGTTGTTTTTATGGAAAAAATGTGGCAGCTGTGTCAGCCAGAACAATACTGAATTTTTTTTTTATCAAACTGACATGGAGATTTAACATTTTAAACATGTAGATTCAATATTTTAAATATGTAGATTTAACATTTTAAATATGTAGATTCAATATTTTAAACATGTAGATTTAACATTTTAAATATGTAGATTCAATATTTTAAACATGTAGATTTAACATTTTAAACATGTAGATTTAACATTTTAACCACGTGGTTGTAACATTTTAAACATATACATTTTAAATTTTAAACATGTAGATTTAACATTTTAAACATGTACATTTTAT
Source organism: Siphamia tubifer (assembly GCA_020466265.1). NCBI lineage: Eukaryota > Metazoa > Chordata > Actinopteri > Kurtiformes > Apogonidae > Siphamia > Siphamia tubifer. The sequence continues at coordinate 45,322,223 of CM035786.1, read as the reverse complement.
ATTTTAAACATGTAGATTTAACATTTTAAACATGTAGATTTAACATTTTAAACATGTAGATTTAACATTTTAAACATGTAGATTTAACATTTTAAACATGTAGATTTAACATTTTAATCATGTAGATTTAACATTTTAACTACGTGGTTGTAACATTTTAAACATGTACATTTTACATTTTAAACATGTAGATTTAACATTTTAACCACGTGGTTGTAACATTTTAAACATGTACATTTTACATTTTAAACATGTAGATTTAACATTTTAAACATGTACATTTTATATTTTAAACATGTAGATTTAACATTTTAAACATGTAGATTTAACATTTTAAACATGTAGATTTAACATTTTAAACATGTAGATTTAACATTTTAATCATGTAGATTTAACATTTTAACCACGTGGTTGTAACATTTTAAACATGTACATTTGACATTTTAAACATGTAGATTCAATATTTTAAACATGTAGATTCAATATTTTAAACATGTAGATTTAACATTTTAAACATGTAGATTTAACATGTTAAATATAAACAGTAACTGTCTCTTCCACAGACCTAAAATGCAGAATATCAGCTCGATACATCGATGGGTCAAGGTCTAGTCTATTTACACAATTTACAACGATTTAATTATTAATAGAGAAATGTTTTCAAATAAATATTTTTGCATTGTGTTTTCACTTACAGTTTTTTACATTGCAATTTTACAACTTTTTGCTCTTAATAATCATAATTTTTTTTACAGTACACACACACACACACACACACACACACATATATATATAAAACTCCAGCTTCTTTTCCTGCCACACTTCAGAAGTCATTGCCAGCTTGGGCCAATTCTCCTGCCCCTTCCCCATTCGTTAAGATGGTTCATTAGTTTCCCATGCTCCCGTTGGTTTAGCTTATTGTTCAGCAAACCAATATAATATGATGAGAAGAAGAAGAACGCAGAAGGAGCCTTAGAGACTAATTAGAAGTCCTCAAACTTAAAAATCTGTTCAAAGTCTTGTTGTTACCAACACACAGAGGCAGTGACCTGGGGTCTCATTTAATGTTTCTAAGTATCTATTAATGTTCCTTGGGTTATGTTTAGAGCTAGGGGAGACACAGGAGCAGAAGCTGATGGATGGGAAACATTAGACGCCCGGCAGGCACTGAACTCTAATATAATGCAGTCTTATGGCTATTTTTTTTTTTCATTGGCGTACTTCATTACATTTCTCTTTGGTGGAATATGTTTCTGTTTAAATAATTTATTGTTCCCTTTTTTTTTCAGGTTTCTCTCAAAAATCAATTGGTGGCTGTCTTCCCAGAGATAAGCATGCCTTATTAATGTTAGATCTTTATCGTGCCAAAAGGACCTCCAGCACTGGTGCTGAGTCTGCTGATAATTGACATTTTGTCTAGATGATGGTATTTATCATTCTATCATTGTCTATGGGAGGGCCCCACAGCTGACCATAACATGCAATATTCTGGGAAAAAAATAAATAAATAAAATAAAAGTGGCATTGTGCAATCTGTATCCACTACTGTGTAATATTCATATTTTCTCATGAGAAGAAAAATAGAAAACCTTTTTCTTATGAGGGGGAGAAAAAAAAAGCTGAATTTGTATTCTAAAGCAAAGCATTGAGCAGAATAATAAAGGCTGAATGTGGAGTTTGGAAAACGTGATATGCACAGTGACCTTTAAATCTCGCTCATATTTGAGTGACCTGGGAGGTGCCTGTCAAACACACTGGAGCACTGGATTCAAAAAGCAACCCATAACGTTCCTCCAGAGGACGAGTGATATTGGGAAAATCCACTTTCGATAACAGTAGTTGCTTTTTACAGCAGCTGTCTCAAACTGTTTTTTTTTTTTTTTTTTTTTTTTTTCCAGGGGCCACATTCAGCCCAATTTCATCTCCAGTGAAGTAAAATAACTGCATAATAACCTAGAAATAATGACAACTCCAAAGATTTGTCTCCATTTTAGAGCCAAAAAACATTAAATTATGAACTTTTCTAAACTATCCAAACAAAAATGATGTGAATAATCTGCGACAACTGATATTTCATAAGTAGCTTATTCTTTATAACATATGTATTATGTATTATTTCAGGAGGGGTCCCAAAAATGTTACCCTCCAGTCACATGGTTTTATGTCAAAATATGTTTTTTTTGAGTAAAGTCACATTTTTCGGAATTTTATTTTTAGAAAATATATCGGCCACTGGAGAAAAATAATACCTATGGATCCTATGAACTTTTTTAACACCTTGAAAGTCGGCCATCTTGAATGTTTTGATCTCCAAAATGTAAAAGTTATTGCGTTAATAATACGAAAGACGGGGGGATCCGCATGCAAATCCGCATTTCAGGGGTGTCATTAAGGACATTGTTGTTTGTGTTTAGAGGTGTTCAAAGTACTCACATTATTCTGTACTTAAGTAGAAGTACATCTACTTGTGTGAAAAAATACTCTGGTAAAAGTAAAAGTACTGATTCAACTCCTCTACTTAAGTAAAAGTAAAAAAGTACTATTTCTTAATTGTAATAAAGTACAAAAATAAAAAGTAAAACAGCTTTTTTTGGTCATGAATGCAATAATTTAACCAGGAAAAATCAGTAAAGTTTCAAAAGTATCTAAAATAAAGCCTTTAAAAGTGAGTTACTGTGTAGATAATGTGTTTGATCAAGTCACAGTTACTCAGTTTTGTGGATATAGGCAGGAAATGGAGGAAAAATGGAGGAAGAAAAGTCAAATTGAGATAAATAATCATGAGATTTAAAAAAAAATGCATAACTTTAAGAGAAAAAGTTGTGAGATAAAATGGTAAAATTGTGAGATAATAATAATATAACTATAATATATAAAGTCACAGTTCATCCTCCACTGAGTTTTCCTCTGAAGTGATTTATTTTTTGTGCTGTCACATGTTTTTAGTTTGAAAAAGTAATGAGAATATTCTTAGAATATAAAGAGTATAAAGTACAGATATTTATATAAAAATATAGGGAGTAAAAGTAACAAGTTGCCAGAAAAATATATACTCAAGTAAAGTACAGATACCTAAAAATTCTACTTAAGTACAGTATCGAAGTACTTTTAGTGAGTTACTTTACACCTCTCGTTGTGTTTAGATCTATCCATAACCCTTTACCTGTCAATTATTATTTTTAGTATCACAGGATGAATAATAAGAGATTTAATTTTAATTTTAAACATCCAAAAGTTAGAACAAGTGGAAAACAAATGTGTATTTTTGTTGTTGGTGTCAGAATGTGGATTTTTTTAACAATGAAAGAGAAGAGCTGTAGGAATATTTTCAAGTTTAAAAAGACATATAATAAGAGAGTGGAGACATTATACAACAATATGTGATGAAATGGTTTTGCTTATGATTTTGGATTTATGTGTTCATTGACTATTATGTAAACTGTTTTAGTTTTTTTTTTGCTATAATGGCTGTAATAAGGACTGTCTGAAGAAAGGGACAGCTATTATAAGTTTTTTTCATCCAGCTCTTTTCCAAGCATGGAGATTGAAATAAATACATTAATTAATTAAAAATGATAATAATAATTAGCTATTCATAGTAATGAACTTAATGCTGTGAAATTGAACCAAATTTTAAAGGACATCATTAAAACAGGTTAAGGAAAAATAGTTAAAAGTATTTTTTGTCTTCTGCTAGCGAGAATGAGTGTAATTATTATATAATATGAAAATGGTTCATCTCACATATTTTTGATCACCTCCTTCATACTGTTCAGGTAAAATTGACCCAGCAGTCAAACTGGTGGTAAAAGGCTGTATATATATGACTATTTCATCCTTTACAACTGTGAGACAAATTATGTTGAGACAGATTCTCCTGAGAGTTGTATTCATTTTTAATAGAATGTCCTTTGGTATTGACAGCATTTTTAAGGTAAAACAGTGAAACTCCCTTAAAGAGGACAAACATGTACGACTGAGTCTGAGGAGGATATTATGTTATGTTTCAATGTCATGTTTTATATGTTGATCTTTCAAAAGTAATAAAGTGGTGAAACATTTTTTAAAAAGTCATTCACGAATCATGGTGTACCCCTAAATAAAGGTCAGAGGTCAATTTTGTGAATCAATTTAAATTAAATTGCATTTATAGAGCCCCAAATCACAATGTTGTCACACAGGGATTCATAGGGTTGATTGGAGAGAACAAACAACCACTGAAATAAGTAAAGTCCCAAGCATCCCCTGTCCTTAGATCCTCCTTCTTGGCAGGAAAAACTCCAAAACCCAGTGGGAAAGAAGAAATCTTGGGGAGAACCACATTGAAGGAGAGATCAACTCCCATGGACGGAAAGGCGTCTATTTGTAGATAAAAGGAAGGGTGGGGGGCAGGTCCATCCATCACACAGGTGAGGGTGGGGGAGGAGGTCTGGGGTCACATTTCAGTACAGGACACAGGTGAGTCACTGCAGATCCTGTTGGCTATGGCTCCGTATGTGGATACTACTGAGAGAGTTGCGACTCCCCCCATGGGGAAAGGGGACACTGGGTGAATAGTTATCAACTGAGTGAATAGTCATCAACAGACTTGGTATGTAAAATAGATTTAAGAAATTACAAATACAGATGAGAGAGAGAGAGAGAGAGAGAAGGACTATACTTCCTCCAGCATTCTATCTCCTAGTGCAGCTTGGACTGAACTGTGACTTCAGTCTGTTTTTAACTAACCTGACCATAGTCTTTCTCAAACCAAACAGGAATGTTTTCAACCTAATTTTAAATGTAGACACTGTGTCGGCCTCTTTAATGTTAAATGGAAGCTGATTCCATAAGACAGTAACCATGGTAACTAAAGGCTCTAGTACCTACTGTACTTTTACAGACCCTGGGAACTTTCAGTAGACCTGCATTTTGAGAATGAAAGATTCTATTGGTCTGGTACAGAACCAGATCATCTTTAAGATAAGAGGGGCCCATACCATTAATGGTTTTATATGTAAGGAGGAGGATTTTAAATTTAATTATAAACTCAACTGGAAAATAGTAAAGTCACAATAGGATATTTATTTTAGGTCTTAATACACTTAAACTCAAAGGTCATTCATTTCTTTTTAATGAATTTCCTTAATAAGTCCCATAGACCAGTGGACCCTGGGCCGTGGACCGGTACCGGTCCGTGGATCAATTGGTACCAGGCTGCCACCCGCCCGATAATTAATAGATCAATTCATTATTTCTCTATCTGAGTCTGAACAATCTTTTATTTTGAAAAATTACCGGATTCTCTCGGTTACATCTCTGTCACTTGGATGCCAAAAATGTAACCCACATGTTAGCAAAATAATTAAAAAACACATGCCTTTGGAATGTTTCTTTTCAAACAGGAAAAGGCCACTGAAGAGACAGAAGAAGAGCCTCCAACTTCCAAGAAAAGGAAATATTTTAACGGACAATACCAAGAGTTTTACTTGAAATATGGATTCATCGTGACAGGTGATTCCCACAGACCAAGCCCGCTCTGTATAATTTACAGCGACCAATATAAACAATCTATGTAAACCCCCCTGGTCCGTGGTAAAATTGTCAAACGCGGACCGGTCCGCGGTAATACAAAGGTTAGGGACCACTACCATAGACGGTTAAGAAAACAGGGACAAAAATGTTGGCATGATACAAAAAAACCTCAGATCACTTTCACACAAAAATGAGTTAAAAACAGCTGTCAGACTTATGTCAACACAAACTGTGT
>CM035786.1:45278974-45311474 GCA_020466265.1 Siphamia tubifer | reverse complement strand
CATTGATTGCTATTGAGAGAAAGGAGCTCCAAGCAAATACGAGGTGTGACTTTTTGTTCTGTGACAGTTTTGTTATGCAAATATATCACTCATTCGACACCAGAGTAAAGACGCTGATCCCATACAGATTCATGTGAAAAATACCAAACTATCCCTTTAATTCTAAATTTGATCATTCCTTTGACATGAAAACAGTTACATCCTCTCTAACATTGTTTCTGTCATTCTGCACATGCTCTTGTTGTTTGTTAAATTGTTTGTATGTAAGTAGCTTTATGCAAAACCTACTGGACAAATGTTCATTCAATTCTCAGGAAAGCTATAAAATGGACCAGAATAGATCCCAATAAATGTGGCTGAATGTAGGTCAAAGGTGAAGGTCACCAAAAATGTGTTTTCATAATGATCAGACCTTGAAGAAGAAATTTGAAGACTAGGTCAGGGGTGTCCAAATCCAGTCCTCGAGGGCCAGTGTCCTACATGTTTTAGATATTTCCCTCTTCCACATGATTCAGTTTAACTCTTTAACTCCTGTTCCACAGTAAAAACAATTAAAATAAGCAACAAAATGAACAAAAATGGCCAAAGTAATCAATAAAATGAACAAAAATGAATAATAAAAACCAACAAAATAAATAGTAACATGAAGAAAGTAAGACAAAAATGGAGCAAAATTAAAGAAAAAAGAATAAAATAAAAAGTCAAATGTAGAAAAATAAACAAAATGAACAGAAACTTTAAGTCGTACTTTATTCATGTTACTAATTATTTTGCCAGTGTATTATTATCATTTTATTGCTTATTTTAATTAATTTTTACTATGGAACTGCTAAAGTTTGTTGAGTTAAAGACTTAAACTGAATCATGTGAAAGAGGGAAATATCTAAAACATGTAGGACACCGGCCCTCAAGGACTGGATTTGCACCGAACCTGGGGGGACAGAGCCTTTTCTGTAGCCCCCCCCCCCCCAAAACCTCTGGAACTCACTGCCCCCAACCGTCCGTCACTGTTCCAACCTCAACACCTTCAACTCCCTTTTAAAAACTAATTTATTCAAGATTGCTTTTAATATTTGATTACTTTTATTCTGTCTGTTTTAATTTGTGATTGATCTGTTTTCTATTGTTTGTTTTTATTGTAATTGGACACTTATTGTTCTGTTTTTACTGTCTTTGAGTGCCATGAAAAGCGCTATATAAATAAAATGTATTATTATTATTATTATTAGTCTTCTGCAGATTAATTGAATCAAATGTGATGGAAGAGGGAAATAAAAACTTGCAGGATCCTGGCCCTCATGGACCAAGATTGCCCACCTCTGCTCTAGGTTAATGGTCATAATAAAAGTCCAAAATGAACTTTTTCTCTATTCATCTTATAGATGTTCCAAAATGCTGCATCGTCAATTTTGACCTATTATTGACTCAAGAGGTCATGGGTCCGTCACTCAATACTTCAAAAACTAAAATGAACTATAACAGAAAAAAGCAGTGGTGATAAAGACTTATTATTGACATTTAAGAAACCTGACATGGACTTAAAAATGACATCATGACCTTTGACCTTGAGCAACCTTGAAAGGTAAAACCCATTGTCTCATGTTTTTAGGGAAGATGTCCATTAAGGGCTAACATATTTGCAGGGGTTGGGGGTTGTAAGCTCAAATTTCTCAGAAACTCCAGTTAAATCCTTCACTTGATTATTGCCAATAGCTCAGCTTAGATGTGCATGTAAACATACTGAGTGAGTATTTCCCATGGGCTCTTGTGTTCTAATATTAAAACAAATCATAATGTGTATAGGCATGATCATATACAACACTTGTTAAAATACACCAGAGATTTAATCTGGATCAGAAGTACACGTAGTTAGTTAAAACCCTTTCTTCACAGATACATTTGGCTCTTTGGGATGTCTCATCTTTTAATGCTGTCTAAATACATTCAAAGCTAAAGCTGGAACAAGTAGTAGGATTCATCCTCCTGTAGCTGACTGTCCTTCCTTCGATGATTATTTTCTGTATGTGCTGTTGAAACTGGGACCAGTGCGCTGCTGCAAACACCTCTGAAATGAGTATACTTAGTAAAAGCTTAGCTGCACAGCTTGCTAATTAGCTGTGATAAAAGTGTCTCATTGCATAATCCATATCACCTTCCCCGTGTAGCTATGAATATCATCATGACATTGCATGAAGAAGAGGGTTAAAAAGATTTTTGTTTCACTCCTTCTGACGTGCAGAATCAGATTACAGGTCGCTCCATTAGCATGCTGCGCTCATTTAAATCAGTGTTCGCAACAAGTCAACAGTGCACGTGAACTTGTTTGTGTCTTTTCACTCTACCATTAATCACATTGCCTGCCTGTTTGCAGCAAAACTTTATGATACAGTATTAATTGATTATAATAATAATACAAAATAATGGGCTGTTTGCCTACACATACAGTAGATCTCATATTCAGCATCTGGCCTCCATTGACCTAATTATTGCAAGTAATGAGATGCTAATTTCAACACCCATGCTGCATGCATGAGCAGTTAGATTCATGTGAAACAGAACTTTATGACAAAACTAATAAATAAAACATCTTACTGGTGGTAAACATTAAGCAACTGAGGGAAAGAAAAGTAAATGGAGAGGAACATGGGAGCCTGATGATTAACAGTGTTTTTACATAATCACGCCTGTGCCTGAAGGATGGATTCCTTTGCCCCACTGTTTACTGGTTTATGAGGAGAGTGATGGGCCATTTCATTAGCTCAGCAGTAATTAATGCACAAAATTAAGCAGCCTTTGATCAATTGTATGTGGCTGCTGTTGTCAGCGCTATTATTATTTTAATATGAAACCCACACCAAACTACTGAATTTGTAAGAAGTAGAACAGGTCAAAAAAGCTATGTGTTTAACCTCTTACTACACAGGTGTCAAACTCCAGTCCTCGAGGGCCAGTGTCCTGCATGTTTTAGATATTTCCCTCTTCCATGTGATTCAGTTTAACCCTTTAACTCCTGTGAACTAACAAAATAATTGGTAACATGAGCAAAGTAAGACACAAATGGTAGAAAATCAAAGAAAAATTTAGAAAAATAAACAAAATGAGCAACAAAAACTAATAAATATTTACAAAATCACAAATAATGTGGAAAATTTTGGAAACAAAAATTACAAAAGAAGAAAACTAGTATTGAAATTTGGCAAGCCAGCAATTTTAATTTTGCCTTTAAAAACATGTTTAAATAAAATAAAATAAAAAATCTTGCTTTTTGGCACCCTTTCCATGCACAAAACTAAAAGGAAAATAGTAAAATTTTTCTGAATATTTAAACTAAATCATCCATTCAGAATCAACACTGACACTTAAAGAGTTAATAATCAGCTCCTCATCAGATTGATAATGATGCAATGGCCTGCAGGTGTAATGGAAGAGGGAAACATCTAAAACATTCAGGACACCGGCCCTCGAGGACCGCACTTTGACACCCTGTCTTACTAGCATCATACATCCTGGTCCTGGGACGTACAGTAGATGATATTATTTTAATAACACATATATACAGCTCTCACATTAATGCACCTTGTTGTGTAAGTTTTGTATCACACAGGGAGAGAAAACTGTATAAGTCAGAAACAAGTATTCATTGAAGAGATGAACAAATTAATTTGGAACTTGCATGCAAGTGAGAACATTACCAGAACAAGCTGTTGTCAAGTGTTCTAACGACCAGTGTAACAAACAGATTCTTTATACTCACTAGCCATTCCCCAGAGAAAGATAAGACTGTCTTTCTCAGACCTTTGCAACCAAAACATGTCCTTGGAGAACATAATATTTACAGTATCAGTGAGACAGAAGTTATGAATTTAATGTCTACAATATCAGTTAGATGTAGTGACCCAGTCAAGGTCACATTTCCTTCACAACCTTCACTTATCGCACATTAAATCAGTGTTTCCCAACCCTGGTCCTCGAGGCACACTAACCCGCATGTTTTCGATGTTTCTCTCTCCAACCACACATGATTCAAATGGTCAGCCGATCATCCAGCTCTGCAGAAGAATGATAATAACTGTCAGGTGTGTTCAAAGACGGAAACATCTAAAACATGCAGGATAGTGTGCCTCGATGACCAGGGTTGGTAAACAGTGCATTAAATGAAAGTGAACATCTTTCTGTGAATATATATACGATAAACTGGGCATCACAAGCTGTGTTTCCATTACAGTTTTTCGCAAAACAATATCGATATTCCTAAAATTTATAGTATATTTGCACTTTGAACGTGTTTCCAATTGATGGTTGTTCTAGGCAGGAGTGTCGTAACTTTGGTGAAATATCATCCCAAGAGATTTCACTGCTGTCACCTTCAGAGGTTCAGATTGACCGTCACCCTGATAGTATTGAAATGAATGAATCGGCTAATTCTGTCGTCAATAAAAGTCCCTGCCAAACTCTTTAAAGGCACCAACATGTTAAACAAACCAGCTGGTTAAGGTTATAATGGTCTGTACATATGGTCCCTACATTCTCAGTTCAAAATATTAAGTGTAAATATTCTTTAGATGGGTTTAAATGACAACTGCGAGTTAGCATGTAATAGCATTAGCACAAATGAAACTTAATTATCGCGTCGGTAAAAGTCTCTGGCGAACTCTTTAAATACACTAACATGTCAAACAAACCAGCTGGTTAAGGTTATAAGGGTCTGTACATGTGGTCCCTACATTGTCAGGGTGAAATATTAAGTGGAAATATGCTCAGCACTTCACAAATTATAAATGTATGTAGTGCTTTTTACACAGTGCTGCACTCGACACTTTATAGAACAGAGAATAGATCTTAAATATTCAAAAACTAACAGATAATAAAATTAAACACTGTGTCTAGTGTAGGAATCACCCTGATCATCACTCCAGGAGAGTGATCAGAACTGCCATCTCAGCAGCCAATGGTTGTTATGGTTACAGTGACTGAGGCTGTCATTTTCACTCCAAGAGAAGAGGTCATGTGACCATGTACGTCATATCCTGTGACATATAATTGTGGAAAAAGTGTTTCTATTGCACTTTTGCGATAAATTAGAATATCAAAACGTCTGAAAAACCACCTCATGAAAGCGTGAAAAGTTTTTATCGATATTTGAGTGTTTTTTCGAAATTCCAGTGTTTCCATTACCAGTTTTTATAGCTATATTTACATTTTGCCAAAATGCACACAAAATGAACTAGTCTGTGGGAAAGCCCCTATGTGATGCTAACGTCCACCACAGTGATGTATTCTTTCAGCACTTAATTCAACAATCACACAAGGAAGTAGGAAGTATCACACTATAAACTAGGATAGAGAATGAAGAGGCCATAGCGTTTATGTTCTGTATTATGAGAATATTAATTAGTCTCAAATACAGCGTCTAATGACATGAATGGAGGAGTTTACAGAGAGAGTTAGGAGATGAAGAATCCAGCGGCAGGTGGTACAATGACGTATGTTAATTTCATAGCATTACCCCAAAAACAAAACCGTGTCGTCTGTCCGTTTATGTATTACTTTCTCCATATTTTTTTCCAACACACAGCTGATGCTACACAGGTGGTTTTAAAGACAGCGGGACGGCAAGATGAGGAAATGCGAATATGGGCGTGGTCTTGGCTCTACCAATCACCAAACACCTACGTCATATAGTTCTGAGAGAACTAAAAAAAGACACTGTAGGAATGAAAAAGGTACTAGGAACAATGTAGCTCCTATACTGTGGGAAAGGGGGAAAAATAGGAACTACAAAAGGTTCCTACAGTGGGAAAGTACCTACAGAGAACAGGAATTCCACTCAGTTTGCACTATTATTTATTTTATTCAGAGGTTTCCCGTTTGTTTGACGGGAATAATAATAAACTTATTGGACTGCATGTGACTACTTTTATTTATGATAAAAGAGATTGAATATGGTGTCTAATGTCTTACATTTGATTAAAATTTAAACAATTAGTTACTTGTGGGTTTTGGCTCAGACCTTCTACTTAAGCAAAATGTAATAACCGGACCTTGGGGACTTTTAATTGAATACCCTTGATATAAACAATTCTGAAGTGCAAAAGCAACACCACATACACAAAAGGATGTTTTACACCAGGGTCTCAAACTCATTTTTACAGGGACACATTCAGCCCAATTTGATCTCCAGTGAACTAGATCAGTAAAATAATAAAATAATAACCTATAAATAATGACCACACCAAATATTTGTCTGTGTTTTAGTGCCAAAAAAACCCATGAAATTATAAAAATGCTTACTTTTATAAATTATCAAAACATAAAAGATGTAAATAACCTGCAAAAACTAAAATTTCATAAGAAAAATAAGTGCAATCTTAACAATATTCTGTCAAATTACCCTATCAATTGTCCTTGTGTTTTATTATAGATCAGTTCTACAAAGACACTAAACACTTAGTAACAGAAGCAGAAAATAGTTCAAATTGTGTTTAATTTTCTTTTGACATTTAAAGTTTTTCCTGTTTGTTCAGGTTATTTGCATTTTATTGATACAATATCATTTGTTAATGTAAATATTTTCAACATTACAACTGAGAAGACAATATGGAGTCATTTTTTTTGTAGGTTGTTATGCTTTTCATCACAAGGGCTACATTTGACCCTCTGGCGGGGCCGCATTTAGCCCCAGGGCCACTTGTTTGAGACCACTGTTTTACATTAAAGACTAATAAGAGGATTGTGGGTTCTGAAGGCTGTCATCTGATCAATCTTATATTGACTTGCCAACAAATTTGGTTACAGTCAAGACGTTTAGAAATTTGAATTGTTGTCTTACTCCAATGAAAAATTTAAAAGCCTTGTATATATGAATATAATGAATTAAAATAAATTAAATTAAACATGCTCAAAAATTTGTAGAAATAAGTAAAACCTTATATCCTCCTAACCCCAATCTTTAGTCAGACTATAATCCAATCAAACTGGAGTTTTAGAAGTTAAAGTAACCAGGTCAGATAATAATGTAATTCTGATTAAATGTATCCATCCATGTAAACGCTACCCAACCTTAGCTTGATTAAGATTGGCCTGGCCACGCCCCCTTCTGGAAGTCACCAGAGTCACCATGACAACATGTACATTACTGTAATAAACTAGAAAAAACATCCAAGGCAGAACCACCCCCCCCCTGAAGGTCCACCATGTTTTTGCCAGAGTTTATCTGTCTGTCTGTCTGTCAGTTAGAAAGATAACTCAAAAAGTCATGGACGGATCTTAATGAACATTTTGTAAGGTGTCACAAGGAACTAATGATTCGCTTTTGGTGATGATCTGGAAGAGATCCTGGATTCTGGATCACTTTGAAATTATACATTGCGGTAAAAGGAGAATAAATTTCAAAGTGATCCAAAATCCAGGATCTCTTTCAGATCATCACCAAAATCGAATAATTTGTCCCTTGTGACACCCCAACTACGTGATGGAATTTTCATCAATATCCATCCAGACAAACTGGCAAAACATGGCACACCATGCTGCTGCATGGTGTGGAGTGTTGTTGTCCTCCTTCGACCTCTGCTTCAAATCTGACATTTTCGTTTAGTTATTGTCCTTCTATGGCACCAACTGGAAGCATGCTAATGCAAAAGGTCATGTAGTGCTACCTAGTATCTGAGAGTATGACGTACCTAACTTCAATACTTCAACTTTCTCTGATGCATAGAAAGTTGGATTCCTAGGAAACTCCAGTTAAGCCCATAATCAGAGTAAGGCAATGATTCATGTTTCTAAGTGCTTGTAAACATACTGAATTATAATGGTTACACTAAAGAGTTCCTTCAGTGACAGGATGAGATATCTTAAGTGTGTAAAAGTGCGATATTGCAAGTCCTTCCTTGCTGCAGCTGTCAGAATCCACAAATAAATGGTGTAATGAACAATCCAGTAACAGTGCAATCCATTCAAAGCAGTGCAGTGATTTACATGAATGTGTATATTTTGTATTAAATTTATAAATTAAACAATGTATGTAAATTAAGGAAGTGGCTGATATGGAAAAGACATACCAGTGGCTGGAAAAGGCTGGACTGAAGGACAGCACAGAGGCACGACTCATGAGAACCAGAGCAATAGAGGCAGGGGTCTACCACATCAGACAGGGTCCCAGGTGTACGCTGTGTAGAGAAGTCCCTGAGACAGTCCAGCACATCACAGCAGGGTGTAAGATGCTGGCAGGCAAGGCATACATGGAGAGGCATAACCAGGTAGCGGGCATACTGTACAGGAACATCTGTATGGACTGGAGGTAAAGGGTCAAGATGGGAGACCCCCCCAAAGGTGACAGAGAACAAACAGGCCAAGACCCTGTGGGACTTCCAGATCCAGACTGACAAGATGGTGTTGGCCAATCAGCCTGACATAGTGGTGGTGGATAAACATGAGAAGACAGTGGTGGTGATAGATGTAGCAGTCCCCAGTGATAGCAACTTCAGAAAGAAAGAACATGAGAAGCTTGAGAAATACCAAGGGCTGAAAAAGGAGTTAGAGAAAATGTGGAGTGTGAAGGCCACAGTGGTACCAGTAGTGATGGGGCCACTAGGGGCAGTGACCCCCAAGCTGGGAGAGTGTCTCCAGCAGATACCAGGAACAACATCAGAGATCTGTGTCCAAAAGAGCACATTGCTAGGAACAGCTAAGATCCTGCGCAGAACCCTCAGGCTCCCAGGCCTCTGGTAGAGGACCCGAGTCTGAAGGACACACCGCCCAGGTGTGTGTGTGTGTGTGTGTGTGTGTTTGTATATATATATATATATATATATATATATATATATATATATATATATATATATAATTATATATTCATTTAAAGAAGTGCTCCATCTTGTGTGCTGTGGTGACAGAGGTGAATAGACAATGAGCTGCTGGACACCAGGACATATGACAATGGGATTTGTGGACAGAATACTAGTTTGGACTTTATTTTACCACTGACATTGGTAATTTTGTATATAAAATACTGATTTTAAAGCAGTTGTTGCTAAATGTGCGTATTTGAAGCATTTGTCAGTTATTCCATATGTAACCACTTTCGAATTTATCAAATGTCCCTTCGGAAAAAACCATAAACATAACCATAGATAAAATACTCTAAAACTGAAATTTTCACAAATAAAGTTTTCAACTCTGAACTGTAAAGTGCACAGACATTGGTCTGTTGGTAAATGGTGTGTTTCAGTTCATACCTAACAAATAAAGACAAATACACCTTGATTTTCACCCAAAAAAACTTGAGGCGAGGGGGGAAAAGTCTAAATCGGTGAGTGTTTCAAAGTCTACAGTTGTTTACCTGTAAAATATGTAAGGGGTAATGTATTGCCCACGTATTACTATCAGAAAAAATATTTCCCAACGGGGCCGAACAGCACTGTATTGTTCCGCCCCGAAGATAAATATTTTTAGTCACGCGTGGGCAATACATTATCCCGCTTATTCTACGGGTTATTACAGTTTTGCAGACTGGATAAAATAGACATTACAACATAGTAAATATTTACTTTCAAAGTAATACTAATAATGGATTACATTTCTATAGTGCTTTTCAAGGCACCCAAAGCGCTTTACATTATTGATCTATTATTCATTCACTCTCACATGCTCCCTCTGGTGGTGGTAAACTACATATGTAGCCACAGTTGCCCTAGGCAGACTGACAGAAGCGTGGCTGCCATTTCTGACCACCACCAAACATTCATACTCATTCATACACCAGTGTGAGTGACATTGGAGGCAAGGAGGGTAAAGTGTCTTGCCAAAGGACACAACGGCCTGACTGGGACAGAGTGGGAATCGAACCGCCAACCCTTCGGTCAATGGACGACCCGCTCTCCCAACTGAGCCATGTTGGTTGGGAGAGCGTTGCCAAAGTGGCCAAACTACCTGTGGAGAGATATGGAACTCGTTGCCATTGGCAGTGGGCGTTAATGGCACAGCGAGCGGTGATTGAAAAAAAAATCCACTGCACAGAATGCTGGGAACGTCCATTCAAAGTGAATGGGAGCTGTCGCAACGTTCTGGAGGGCCGTAGAATAAAGAGTAAAAGTATTTTAAAAGTATTTTAGTCCAAACTACCAAACTACAGGGTGTTACCTTTAGAAAGAGCCTTTTGTCTGTACTCGAAACAGTTGAAGAACAGCAGTAATTTTAATTTGGAGAGGTATTTTTCAGCTGTTTTAAGTCAAATCACCCCAGAATGGTAAAGGGTTAAAAGTTGAGAAGATAATCTTCAGATAAAATGAATTGCTTTTTGTGACTGTCTAAAAATTCTCTCCATATCTGTCCCATTAGGGCTGAGGTTTCCCCAGCCACAGTGAATCAGATCAGCAGAAAACTATTACTCATCAGCACAGGTTAACCTTGTAGCACGTAGCTTTGTTCACCTGTTGATAAGGCGCCCAAAGCAAGGTCTGATCTGTAATATTTGTGAGACAATTTGAATTATAGATATGAGAAAAAAAAAGGCTGGTGATAAAGATGAATGTGATGAAACACAAAGACTTTCCTTCCTCAGACTATTCTCAGATGGGTTAATGAACATTCACGTTAATAGTGTCTGGTGACTCTTCAGCCTTTATCTTTTATAAGAAATTTGTTTTAAAAAATGGCTTAATTACTCCCTGTCGACACTCATGCAGATGTTTTGTGACAAGTATTTTTTTTATCAACATTATTATCATCATAATGCTGTTTCAAATTAATAAAAGGGAAGTTGCTTATGAGCCTGTCCAATGTGAGTTAAAGGCCACTGCCACAAATTTGCTTTGTCTATTTTCACAGAGCCAAAAAGTCATGACCTTTGACCTTGAGTGACCATTCATTGGGTCGAGAGAAACCTTAGCAATGCCACTGCTTGTATGTTGAACTTAAAGCTTAACCCCTTATCGCTTGAATTTATAAGTATATCAAAAAAAGGAAGTCTATCAATAAAACAAAAAAATACTAAGATAAAAACACAATAAAAAAGAATAAAAGCTAAATATATTAAGATACAAAACAGAATAAAATATAATAAAGGCTATAAATACATAGATAAAAACAATAAAAAATAATAAAAGCAAAAAATACTTAGATAAAAATACAATAAAAAAATAATCAAAGCTAAATATATTAACATAAAAACACAATAAAAATTATAAAAGCTTATAAAAAATACTAAGATAAAAACCCAATAAGAAATAATTAAAGACAAAAATACTAAGATAAAAACCCAATAAAAATAATAAAATCTAAAAATACTAAGATAAAAACAATAAGAAATAATAAAAGCTAAATATATTAAAATAAAAACACAATAAAAATAATAAAAGATAATAATACTAAGATAAAAACCCAATAAAAATAATAAAATGTAAAAATACTAAGATAAAAACACAATAAAAATAATAAAATCTAAAAATACTAAGATAAAAACAATAAGAAATAATAAAAGCTAAATATATTAAGATAAAAACACAATAAAAATAATAAAAACAAAAATTACTATGATTAAAACATAATAAATAAACAGACTGTACACCCAGATCAAATATCTGTGCGCATAAAATGATAAAATATAAAAAAAACAATGAAAAGAGGTGTGTTTGAAGAAGGGCTTTAAACTCAGACGTACAGAATCAGATGTAAATAAAGCATAACATTGTGACACTGGGTTTAAATAAATATAAGAAAGTAATTCTCCAAGGAACTGCGAGGATACTCAGGTATTCTGTTTTGCTTTGGAATATTATAGTAGCTAGGATTCATATGCTCCTGTTTTTTGTTGTTGTTTTTTTCAAAATTCCTTTGCTTTCATGTTTTTTTATTAAGGGGCGCAAGTACATGTTTTTACATATTGGGAGGAATGAATCTCCTGAATACTCTCTGGAGTCCACACTGATGCATATTACCTTGGGCAGTGTATTGATGCATTTGTGCTACATACGAGTCTTATTATTTTTACCAGAGGTCTGAAATCAGATAAAATAGACCCACAGAGGTGGTAAAAGTACTCCCATCTGTACTTAAGTAGAAGTACTTGTGTGGAAAAAAAATACTCTGGTAAAAGTAGAAATACTGATTTAATTCATTTGAATTTTATTTATAAAGCCCCAAATCACAACAAAGTCGTCTCGCAGGGCTTTACAGAAACACAATCAACTACAGAGATATATGAAAAAAGTCCCACGCATCCCCCATCCTTAGACCCTCCTTCTCTTCAAGAAAAAACTTCAAGACCCAGTGAGAAAAAGAGGAAATCTTGAGGAGGACCACAGTGAAGGACAGATCAATAATCCCATGGATGGACAGGCTATAGATGAACGTCCATTTGGAAAGGGGGGGGGGGTGGGGTCAGGTCTATCCATCAGATAGGTGAGGGAGGAGGTCCGGGGTCATAGGTCACCTCAGGGCACAAGTGAGTCACCGCCGATACTGTTGTCCATGGCTCCCTACGCAGACACTGCTGAGAGAGCTGGCAGTCACCTGGGGGGGGGGGGGCACCAGGTGACTAGCCATGAACAAACTTGGTATGTAAGACAGGTTATGAACTGCTATTTAACGGCTTTACTAAAGTGAAAGTAAAAAAATTGTAAGAAAGTAAAAAGTAAACCTGCATTTTTTTTTGCCATAATTGAAATAATACTTATTCAACCAGGAAAAATCATAAAAATGCCAAAATAATCCAAGGTAAACAAAATGAAGTATATCGTCAGGACATGTTTATTTTGGATCTGAGCAGCTAATCACTTACATTAAAATGTCTGGGTCAAAATGACCCATAACATTATCTTTGTATATAAACTCTGCACCAGAGTTTTCAGATTTTACTCATCAGTTCATGACCCTGGATCAGGAAAAGTCACTACATTTCATCAAGAAAAAGAAAAGATAACCAGTACTTTGATCAACACAAAACTGAAATGGGTCAAATTGACCCTTAACAAAATATGAGGGTTATTTGGCAATAGTCATTTTCAATTGGAATTAGGTAAATACCTAATTCATGGTTTATGAATGTTCATAAACCATGTTCATTTCTTTAAGATGAACATGATTCATCTTATGTACTATTCGCACAGGATAAGTATTACTTATGGACCACTGGTAATTCGCAATTACCCCCGTACCTCTGTGTTATTGTGTGGCGCATTTGGACGGGATGAACAAAAGTATGTAATTCACGTTAATTCCAGACATTATGACCGGATATGTCGTAAATTCACAACATCCTGTTTGGTCTCAATACATTAATAAGGTATGAAAACAAATTATGCATAAGAACAGTGCTGTATCCACAAAGGGAAAAATCCCATTGATATAGATGCAGTCTGTAAATTTGCTTCACGCCTTCAAAATAAGAGTGGGGTCAGTGCAGATGAAAGCAGTCTCGAGGTTACAATGGAAGTGAATGGACAGTTCTTAGCATAGACTTTCCTTCTGGCAAACAGCGAATGAATCTATAGAGACAACCTCAAATAGCGATAAATATTAGTGGACATGTGGGTTGGTGTGACCATATCTTCTTTATCGCATGCTGCCACACAATTTCGGCTGCTTCCTGTATTATTAACTCCAGAAAAAGGCACGCAATTTAAATCACAAACACAGACACTTGCATTCACACGGGACTTGAATTATCACTGGACGTCTGTTTTTCACCGAAACACTGTAGGTAATTTGCAGCAGAATTATTAGTAAGCAAATCACAGACATGGCGCATTCGCACAGGACTAAGATTCTCCGTAATTATTCCGAATTACCAGTGGTCCATAGGTAATACTTAATAGGGCATTAAAGAGGAATTAACCTTTATTCTGAATTAAACAGGAATAAAAAGTCATGTAAACAGTTCAGTTTAACCCTTGTGCGGTCCTTCGTGAAAGGCACACTGGCTGTGTCCTACAATCGGGTCTTAAAGACCCAGATTCCAAAGTTCAGTTCCATAGACTCATCACCCCACCCCCCAAGGATATATTACTGTTTTCAGTAGTAAGCAATGCATCCTACAGTACGTATAAAATGGTACATTTGTGAGCCACCGGGTCTCTTTGACCCAAAGGACCGCACAAGGGTTAAACTCACTGAACTGAATGGAGTTTGATGCAACTTTTTTAATCATTTTTAGTAGTTTCACTATCAAAAAAGTAATAATTCCTAATACATTGGTGGGAAAAAAACATGAACTGTGGACAGCCCTAAGGATGTCGGTGTTTTAACACTATTAAGCTTTTTTGTTATTTTCCATAAAGCAGCCCTTTCCCCTTTGTATACTGCACTGAAAGCAGCATGTGTACAAAATTAAATAATTCTTGAAAAGGCCACAATTCATTCCCACAGCTGTACAGCATTAAAACAAAAAAAGCATGCTTTGACTCATGAATGATTTCCCTGGGTTACTGAAGTCTTTGGCACTTGATCTCCAACTCTGTCAAGAGAGAGGATTTGAATTGATGTGACTAATGTAAAACAAGGCCAGGGCCAGATGTAAGCCAGTCACTGCTGGCGCACTTTTGCACCCTCCATTTCCAAGGCATAATGATGCATAGCCATCACACTTAAGCCCAGACTAGTGCCTACATATGGAAAAGGTGTCAGTTGCTGCGAAGGAAATTATGCAGTCCACTAGTTCTCTGTCTAGCGTGGCATCTCAACTGCACAGTGTTCTCCCTGAAGTAGAGATGACATGTTTATGAGTTATTCCCTTGATGGAGCCTCCACCTAGGAATACAGACTTGTCCTTTACCCCTGACTGGCCCACTGAGGGAAGACTTGAGTGAATAACTGAATAACAAGCTTCATGAAAAATTCTCTTCAAAGAAAACCATTTATTATAATGTCACTAGTGCTGTCAAATGATTAAAATGTTTAATCAGATTACCGTATGTTCCGCACTATAAGGCACACTGTCAATAATTGGTTCATTTTTGAGCTTTATTTCATATATATATATATATATATATATATATATATATATATATATATATATATATATATATATATATATGGACTATAAACAGTCAGAATAACTAACCCCAACATTGCTGAGTTGTAATACACACTGTTATTCGGCTAAATCATCTTCGAAAAAGTCCAGTTTTGTAGATAAAAAGTCAAAGTCATGAGATAAAATGTCTAAATTATGAGATAAAAAGCCAAAGATAAAAAAAAACAGAATTATGAGACAAAGTCAAAATGATCAGCGAAAGACCTACAATTATGAGACTAAAAAACATCTAAATGTAGATAAAAAGTCAGAATTACGAAATAAAAAGCCAAAATTACGAGCTAAAAAGTCAAACTATCAGCTCAAAAGTCAAAATTATGACATAAAAAGCTACAACTATGAGGGGCAAAAAAATCTAAATTGAGATAAAAAGCCAAAATTATGAAATAAAAAGTCACACTCATGATATAAAAAGCCAAAATTATGAAATAAAAAGTCACACCCATGATATAAAAAGTCAAAATTTCAAGTCACTAAGTAGAACCAGAATTAATACTTATATAAGGTGCTCTGTCATTATATTGTGGAAAATAAATCAATGCATTAACTCCATTGTGGTTAATCTGACAAAAACTTTTGACACAATCACTTGACCTTTGACCTACATTTACCAAAATTTAATGGGATCTACTCTGGACCTCTTCACACCTTCCCTGAAAATGTTGCGGAAATTCACCCAGTAGTTTTTCGTGTAAAAACTTGCTGAAAAAGATAAAGGGGGAAAAAAAAAATACCCCTGTCCCCTTGCGGGGGTTGGGGTAATTTATTTATTTTCACAAAATAAAGTGAATTATCATTATATTATATCATTATTATCATTATTTTTTTATTGCTATTTTTTCTGCAAATGATGTCATTTTCCTGTCAATATGTTAATGCATTAACTCAGATTAATCGTTAAAATGAACTAGATTAATTTTTCTGCTGCAAGTTGTTTTGTTTAAACTGTTGAATAAACATGTTCATTGTTTTTGAATAAGTTTTCAATACGTTCATCACTTTTTTGTTATATTTAAATTTTATTTTTAGTAAATTTTAGCATTTTTTGTTTTATTGTCTTTTGTTCTGCATTTTTTGTGTATTTTTTATTGTATTTTTTGTGTGTTTTGTGGGAGACAGATCAGTCAACCAACATGAAGTGTTTTGATCATGATTAATCAAAATTGATCCCAAGCAACTCTGCAATTAATCTGATTAAAATGTGGAATAATTTGACAGCCCTAAATTATATTAGCCTCTGTTTTTCACATTTTTTGTGCAAATCATACCATTTTCCTGCATTCAACTGACTGGTTATGTTAAAGTTGATAAAAGCTGAGGATTATTAAAGAAAAAAAAGAGGAAACTGAAGAAAAAGTGACTTTTTCAACAATAATATTAATAAATGATTGTAACATAAAGCGTGTCCATCAAGTGTCATTAATCCAACTCCATGGGTTTTACTGGTGAACAGGCACGTGCAGAGAAGGGGGGCTACAGGGGCTCTGACACTTGCCCCTTTGCTGATTGACACCCAAAGTGCCCTTTTGACAGGGGCTGTTTTTTTGGCTTTTTTGTATTTTTAAAAAATACATGAGTTCTAACAGCAAACTTCTCCACAATGTGGCCTTGATCATATGTGAAATTATACATTTGGAAAATAACATTTTACATGTAAATACTAGGTGTGGGAGTAAAAATTGATTCACATATTCATCGGGATTTTTTGTTTTACGATTTTTAAATCTATTCTTTGTGCAAAAATTAATTTTTTAACCCATATTTAAATGATTAATTTTAAGGTGGAAAAAAAAATTATGACTTGTAAAGACCGTAGACGACTGTATGAGTCACTCAGATGTATAATATGTGTCATGGAATACACAGAAATCATCTCACTGAAGACACACAGATGACAGTTAGCTTATTATAGTATTAGCTTCAACAACACAACAGCGTTAAACAGCATTAACTTATGCACAGATAAACAATACACTATGCTAATGTCTGTATTGTGTTATTAATCTCACCTCGTGTTATTTACACACAGTAATAAACCAGGAGTATATGAATTAGAGTTGGGAAAAAGAGGGTGAGATGACCAAAGAGGCAAATCAGCCCTAGTAAATACCTTGATTCATGAGTCACATGTTCAGTGAACCTTTCCAAAGCATGTGGATAGACATTTTTAAGAACACACCAAGCCGAAAAGTGCTGCTTTGAAAACCAATATGCAGCATCAAAAGAGGAACACACACACACACAAACAAACATACACACACACACATGTATACACACAAACATTATGGAGTTGTTATTGAAATTTAGATTTAAATAAAGTTTACGCGTTTGAAAATGTTGTTTTACGTGCCGTTTTTTAAAAAAAATTTAAAATGGAATCTGCACAGCCCTGCTGGTGAATCAATTTTCTAGAAGATGACGGTATTTCAACAGTAAATACGTAGCCTGTGAACATCCAAATGAGTCATATGTGATGACAAACTGTAGTTTACATCGATTATTGACATGTTTTGATAGGATTAGTGCATTCAAAGTTATTACACATTTTAAATCAGTGGTTTCATTTGGTCACCAGTGGATGTTTGGGTTTTAAGAGAGATATCATGTAAAAAAAAAAAAAAAAGTTTAGTCCTTAAACACATGCTTTTATGTACTTTGAGTGTTTAGGAATGCAGAATACAGCATACTGAGTGGCCCACAAACAGAGCTGGTTAATGGTCCTATAGAAATAATAAAGTCACACTACAGAAGTATCATCACCTCTGAGACGGGGACGAACCTTTTTGACGATGTTTAGTTCTCATGGCTGAGTCGAATCAAACACCAGTTATGTATGTTGTGTTATGAATGTTAAGTGTTTTGAAGTTTGCTGATAGGCTTGAATAAGAAAAACCCTGACCCTGGGTTCATTTTGCTTTAGTAACCAAGCATTCAATTTAAAAATCAACCTGATTCACTATGACTAGGATGTTTCTCTCAGAGGTGGTCAAAGTACTGATATTCTGTACTGAAGTCGAAGTACAGCTATGTGTGTGAAAAAATAATAGAAGTTAGAGTCCTGCACTGGAGCCCTAGGCCCGAGGGGCCCGACAGCCCGAGGGCCGGGCTTCGGGCCGACGACCGTATAATTACCTCGGACACGGGCCGGGCTCGAGCACTTTTATTTGTCAATTTAATTATTAAAAAAAAAACCTGTGTTGTGTTTAAATGGAAACAATTGAACGCAGCAGCTACTGCTCGTCCCGGCACCTCCCTTATATGGGCATACGGTAGCCTCCCTTATATGGGCATACGGTAGCCTCCCTTATATGGGCATACGGTAGCCTCCCTTATATGGGCATACGGTAGCCTCCCTTATATGGGCATACGGTAGCCTCCCTTATATGGGCATATGGTAGCCTCCCTTATATGGGCATACGGTAGCCTCCCTTATATGGGCATACGGTAGCCTCCCTTATAAGGGCATACGGTAGCCTCCCTTATATGGGCATACGGTAGCCTCCCTCACTATCCGATTTGCGCGACTTCCCGACTCCCACCACAAACATGGAGAACGACATAAAAAAAAAGTTGAAAATGGTGAATTGAAGAGAGTGAACAACACTAAGGGAAAATCTCCGTTCTGGACTAAGTTTCAACTTATTACAACCCTTCAAGATGAGCCAAACGGGTTTGTTCAGTGTGTTGTATGCAAAGCTGTTCTGTCATATGACAGAAAAAAACAGGTTCATCACATCTCCAGACATTTTGAACAGGTATGTGGCGGATCCAGCAGCGGTCACAGACCCGAGGTCTCAAGCTGCTGATCGAAACATGAGCCCCTATTTTAACCTGCTCTTTTATGTCCACATTGGCCTGTCAGAGAACGTGCGCTTATTCACAGACAAAATAGAATGCTGTTTTTTCTAACTGCAGAGCGTTATCCCATTTTCAGAGCAGCAGATTTAATTTACGAACGCACTCAATGAATATAGCGTTCTATCACGCTAAAACATTCTTATGGGAGGTTAAAACAAACAGTCGGGCCAGGGCCGGGCTCGGGACCAGATAATAGGCCCATGCAGGGCACTACTAGAAGTACTGATTCAACTCAGCTACTTGAGTAAAAGTAAAAAAAAAAAAAAAAAAAAGTGGTAATAAATCTCAATGGTAATAAAGTACAAAAGTAAAAATTTAAACTTTTTTTTTGTAATGAACACAATAATACTTATTTAACAAGGAAAAATCTGAAAAGTTTCAAAAGTATCTAAAATAAAGCCTTTAAAAGTGAGTTACTGTTTAGATAATGTGTTTGATCAAGTTATAGTACTCAGTTGTGTGCATATGGGCAGGATATTTAGCAAAAATGGAGGGGAGGGGTTCACAATTGAGATCAAAAGTCATCATGAGATTAGAAAAGTTTTAAATATGACATAAAATTGCATAATTTCAAGAGAAAAAGTTGCGAGATAAAATATTCAAATTGTGAAATAGATCAAAATTATGACATAAAAAATCAAAATGATGAGATAAAACTGATAGAACTATAATATATAAAGTCACTGCATTTTTCTTTCACATTTGTTTTGGGAGTTTTGTAGGTTTTTGCTTCTGCTCTGTTTCTGTTATTGCAGTACTTTTCTCTTACAGGACACATCTGTTGCATTTGTTTTATGTGTTTGTGTTTTTGGTTTTTGCATCTTTCCTATGTTTGCAGTGTTTCGTTGATGCTCTCCGTCTAATTGAGAATTGGGACGACACTACCCCTGAACATGCAACCCCTACCAACTAATTGTAAAGGGGTAGAGGTAGGTTCTAGGGGTAAGGGGTGAATTGGGATTCAGCTATAAACACCCTTTACATATGTAGCATACACTTTTATGCAGTTTGCAACCCACAGGGTCGATTGAAATAAAATTTGTGAGATTTTATTTGAACTTTCTCAACTTTTTTCAATATGATAAACTGATACTGATAAATAATAAAATGAAATGTAAGAAAATATGCAATAATGTAGTGATAAAGCAAAAAAAAAAAAAAAAAACAATTATTTAAACTGTTCAAAATTTCAAAAGATTTTATAAAAACAAACATTTTTGTGAAAGTTCTGGCATGAGGCTCATATTATTTATTAGCTTATCTTAACAGCACTTTGGAACAAAAAAACCCCCCAAAAAAACACTAAGATGCAATCATGTAGAATTGCTGACCAATGGATGTGAGGTAAGAGTTGGTTCCAAAAACAACATGCAGCACTTCAGAATGAAAGCCTTACTCCACAGTCTCAAATGAACAACCATAGCTTTTGAAAAGAAAAAGGAAAATAACCTGTAATAATTTTTTCCCTCCAGTTGCATGGAGATACTGCTGTGGTGTTCCTCTATTTGTCACTGTCACCCTCCAGACTAAGGATATGAGAAGGCGGCAGAAAGAATGGGAGCGGTGTGTGTGTGTGTATGTGTGTGTGTGTGTGTGTGGGGGGGTGGGGTAACGGTGGCGAGAGGAAGGGGAGTGTGAAGAAAATGCTGAAGTATGTGATTAAGAATAATGAGTAAAAAATTGCATAAAACCTTCTCCCAAATCACATATCAACTCCACGCCTGGCATTATCCCTGAAGCATCTCATCAGTCCTGGACCAAATCCCTATCGTTCTGCAATGCAAGTACACGTGTGCCCACCCACCCACACACAAACAAACACACAGACACACACACACAATGATAGCAGTACATTAGCAGCAAACACATGAGCCCACATCTTCCTCTCTCTCTCTCTCTCTCTCTCTCTCTCTCTGCTTCCTTCTCTATCTGTCTTTCCCATAGTGCGTCCACATTGTCTCGCGTCTTCAAATGACTGTTTTCCAGACAAACCCTGACCCGTGTCATGTCATGGTGAGCTGAATGGTGCTGTTAAGGCAGATGGGTTTACATTTCCACAACATGCTGTTTAGATGCCAACAGTGTTGCGTATTGTAAACAAACACGGAGGATATTGAGTTGTTTCTGCTGCTGTTGTTTACTCTGTGGCTTGTTGTCACTCAGTTTATTTATATGCAGGGTCGGACTGGATCACCGTTTCAGGCCGGGAATATCCCACAGCATCCGGGCCATTTCCAGCACCATGGAGGGAATTTCTTTCTAGGAACAAGTTGTTGTTGTTTTTTTTTGTTTTTTTCAAGGATGGTATTGATGGCTCGGACGATGAGATTTCAATGTTAAAGTGAATTTTTTGATTTACACCAAGTCCAAAAAACCAGCAGTGATGAGAAGTGCAGTATTTACAGTGAAGGAAATCCAAAAACCCAGGGAAAAAAAATAAATAAATAAATTAAAAAAAAAAAAAAAAAAATATATATATATATATATATATATATATATATATATATATATATATATATATATTTACAGGAGCTCTCAAATAAAAATAAAATAACTGTCTCTTAATCACCATTCAGCACACAGATTTCAGCCACACACTTAAATTCTTCAAACTCAGAAAACAACCACATTCTATCAACTCAGTCACTAAATCTCAACTCTCCCAAATTAACCTATAACCCAAACTAACTGGACAAACATGCATCCTCTATATACCCCCTATGCTCCACCCACAGTCATACCAATCACCACATAATTCAATTAACACACACACACATATACCACAACCCAAGACAAAATCACACATCCTAAAAATAATGACACAAATTACACTCGATATATTTAAGATAACAAAAAAAAAAAACATCACAATGTATGTATGTCTGTTTCCTGTCAGTAGTGGTTGAGTACATGGTCATGTGTCCTAATGTGCGCTAATGCCGCACCGTCACACAAGTATTCAGAGAATGCCTAATCTCGACCCTTTTGTGTGCCAATCTCAAGTTTCTATGACAATTCATTCTTGAATTAGAGCCAGTAATTGATGATAATTTTGACCTTTTGACCTTTCTGCTAAATATGATTTTGACCTTTGACCTTTACTCAAATGGATCATTGCATCTGATGACATTTTCAGGATGTGTTGGGAGTATCACAACGAATAAATTATTACATGTTGGTAGTGATCTGGAAGAGATCCAGGATCCAGCATCTCTTCCAGATCACCACTAAAATGTAATAATTTGTTCCGTGTGACACTCCCAACACATCCTGAAAATGTCATCAAAATCCATCCATAAGTTTTTGAGTTATCTTGCACTAAAAAGCACTCTGAAAACTCCCCATTACCAACCTACCCTCAAAATTTCATCAAGATCTGTCCATAACGTGTCCATAAATTTTCTTGCTAACTAACTAAGAGACAGACAAACATCTGGACCTCACTGCTGGGATGTCTTGCTTTCAACAAAAGGAAAGCATTCAATTGATCCTAAAATCTGAATTGAAATCTGTTGAGAATTGAAGGAGAAGAAGGGATTTTAGTGACAGACTGGAAAAATATACAAAGTTGTAAACACATTTTTACAAAGTCAAATTGATACGTTTTGTACCAAATGCTAAAATCTATCTAATAATCAATCAGAATTTAAATCTGTTGAGAATTGAGGGAGGGGAAGCAATTTTAGTGAATTATGGATGACGACGGAAGGCGACGACCGACGGCGACAAAGCGCAATGGCAATAGCTTGTCGCGACTTCATCCGGATGACTCTAAACATTACAAAATGCGTAGCTCCATTTAGGATCATGCATGCTGCCAAAATGAGTTCGACGTTGTTGTGTAATTTTGTCCTACACATGCCCAGAACTGTGAGGTATGGTCCTTCCAACAAGTATGCTGATCTGACAGGACACCAGTAAAAAAGCAGGTCCCATATTCTGGGCTAAGTCCTGTCATGTCGTGAAGAAGTGGGTTGAAAACAGGTCGTGGAAAAGGACCAGTACGCCACAGCCACACCTGTCAAGTTTCATATGAACACAGTGACCTTCCATCCCCTGCTGATGTTCCACCACCACCCCTGCAAACACAGCCGGGCCGGCCCCGTTATCTGCAAACCACTGTTTGGAGAGGCATCTCTATCAGAACAGTGGGAAAACATCCTATGCATATCAATGGAAAGACTTTGATTTTTATTTGTTCTGCATTTGCTCTGTCTTGCTATGGTACACAGAAATGACAGCAGCCTCTGCTGTATAAACTCTCAAGCCACTTGATTCTTGTTGGACTTTGGTGGAGAAATTCAATCTGTAAATGTTGAACATGTGAGTCGTTTCTCTGTTTGCCCTTTTCTTTCACCTTTGTTACCCAATATATTAGACGTACAGCTAGTGGTTGGGGACTTTTACCGGAACTTTTAAACCCATAAAGACCAAGTGCTACTTTTGTGCCGGTTTCAAAGTATTTTTTTTCTCTATATTCAATTTCTTATCAGCCTTACATCCTGGTCCTGTGACATTGATACTATTATATTTAGGGCTGTCAAAATGAATGCATTAACACAGATTAATACGTCATCATGATAAATCTGATTAAATGTTTAAATGCAATTAATTAAATGAAACAGTTGTTTTGCTTTAAGTTCTTTTGTTGAAACTGTTGAATAAACATGTTAATTACATATATATTCATTTGGATGTTTTATCACATTTTTCATGGGGTTTTTTTTGTATTTGAGAAGAGTTTTTGAATATGTTTTGGGTTTTATTGGAGTTCCATTGAATTTTAACATGTCTTGGTGTATTTTTTCCCACATGTATAGTATTTGTTTGTGTACTTTTGTATAGTTTTGTAGGAAATTCGAGTATGAAAAAAATCCCAGAGACAGAACAGTGGTTATTATACTGTAATTCCCAAGGGATAATACATGGAACACAAGTTACTATCAGAAAAACATTCCCCGAAGGGGTATATTTTTCTGATCGTGTTCCATGTATTATCCCGCTTATTCTACGGGTTATTACAGTTTTTTACTGTCACTACTCTAACAGACTAGTGTTGTGAAATAGGCGGGGCAGACAGAAGGGGGGTGCAGAGAGTTTTAGGCGGAGAAAAGAGAAAGACGGATGTACACAGTCAGGTCGGCGACCGGAGCAGGTGTTGTCCCGTTCCTGCAAATAAATACTGAAAACGAAGCTCACTGAAACCGCTCCTTGTTTTATAAAAACCAACATAGAGGAGTTAACCCCGTGGTTAAATACTTACTACGGCCCTGGAGATTTTGTACGAGAGGAGGATGGCAATTTCCCCTGATTTCCTGACTACGGTAAGGATAACATCAGGATAGGTTAACATTGGATAAGCTAGCAGTTACAACGAAGCTAATATTTACTCTAAAATTGCCCGAACTACCTGCGGAGTGATATGGTACAGTGAATCTGAAGTGACAAAACCCGTTGCCATGGGCAGCGGGCGTTAACGGCGCAGCGGGCAGTTATCGAAAAAAATCCGCCCGCTGACGTCATTCAAAGTGAACGGGACGTTCTAGAGGGCCGTAGAATAAACTTTTAAAAAATCTCAAAAATCGGTTACAAAGTACTTTTACTTTGTTACTTTCCACCTCTGGTTTTCTGTTAGTTAAATCATCTCAGTATGCTAATCCGCACTCCCACTGTCAATTTAAACATTAAAAAAATATAACTTTACTTTAACATTTCTATGTCTGGGTCTATTGTAATTGAATTTCAAACCACATCTCAAACACTTGCTCACACACTGACAAATGAAATGAAGTCAATCTGACAAAACATACGTTGGTTTTCCAGCTGTAGCCAATGACATGTCAATGACCACCCGTCTCTAACTGACGTTTTCCATACTGTCCTAATTTTTGTCTGAACTCAGCTTGTATTAGATCAACTACAGCATATGCGTATCTGTAAAATCAAATCTAGCCAATGCAGAAGCGAGGTCCTATATTTCATTAAAATCAGATGGCTGATGGACGTGCTGAATGATTGGCTAAATGAGAGCTGTACATTGTACCTTTACATTTTCTAACTACAACGTGACATTTTCTCTAATGATGTCAGATTTGAGCCCTTTTACTTCACAGTGTACTATGTGATAACGCATAAATATGATTTTAGACGCCTGCTGCTGTCAGTGAAGAATTACTCCAGGTAGAGGATAAAAGCCATCTGTTATTAGATAGGTCATATCAACTACCTGTGGGAGAAAAAAGCTGCTAACTGTCTGCATGTGTGGATGATATAGCAAAAGAAACGCAGGGTAAAACACAGCCTTTGTGTTTTAATTAAACTAGCTTCACTTGCCCTCACAGGTGACAAGTCAACCTCTTGTCACACAGACTAATAAAAAAGTGAGCAAAGGACTACACTATAAATAAAATAATAATAATAAGAGCAAAAGGTCGTAAAATTACCACATGGAAAACTTTAAGTAAAAACTAGGGCTGTCAAATTGTTGAAATGTTTGGATTAATTTTGATTATGATTAAATATTATTTTGTAATCTATTAAATTTCACACAAAATACACTAAGAAACACGAAAACAAATTTGCAAAACAGGCTGAAATTCAATCAAATGTTCACACGAAAAAAGAAAAAGTGATGGAAAAATCCACAACATCTTCTAAAATACTGAGAAATGTGAGAAAATATATGATTATGCAATTGACGTGTTTATTCAACGCCTTCAACAGTTTCAACAAAACAACTTGAAATAAAGGTAACTGTTCCTTTTAATTGCATTAAAAAGTTTTAATCATATTAATCATGATGATGGATTAATCTGTGTTAATTTTGACATCCCCTCAAAATATACAAAACACGCTAAAATCCACTAAAATTCACAAAGGATAAAAAAAAATTGATGAAAAATCAAAAACAAAATAAAAAAAACAACATAAAAACACTTAAAAAGAAAGAACTATAAACAACTGTTCCATTTAATTCTGTTAACATTTTTGATCATCTGTGCTAATTTTGACTACATGTACATTACATTTTAATCTTCACATTTAAAATATAATGTACACGTTTAAAAGGTTTATTCTACGGCCTTCTGGAATGTTCTTCTCCCGTTCACTTTGAATTGACGTTCCCAGCCTTCATTGAGCGGATTTTTTTTTCAATAATCTCCCGCTACGCCGTTAAGGCCCACTGCCCATGGCAACGGGTTTTGTCACTTCAGATTCACGTTACCATATCACTCCGCAGGTAGTTCGGCCACTTTAAAAGTAAATATTCCCATCGTTGTAACGGCTATTTTATCCAGTCTGTTAGAATAGTAGCAGTAATAAACTGTAATAACCCATAGAATAAGTGGTATAATGTATTGCCCACGTGTGACTATTGAAAAATATTTCCCTTTGGGCTGAAACAACGTTGGGGTGTATTTTTCTGATAGTAAGGCGTGGGTAATACATTACCCCTTGCTAAACCTACATGTTTAAAATGATAAACCTAAACATTTCAAATGTTAAATCTGAACATTTAAAATGATAAATCGAAAAATTTTTAATGATGAATTTACATGTTTAAAATGAGAAATCTAAACATTTAAAATGTTAAATCTAAACAAAATGATGAATCAATATGTTTAAAATTGTAAACGTTCATGTTACTCTGTCAACATCTTTACAGTTTGATGTGTTGTTTTACAGGATTGTTCTCGTAACCACAGCTACTAGTTTTGTTTTCTGTAACAACTGGATTTATTTCTTTTTTTTTTTACAGTGTATGAATCAAACAACAGTCAGAAGGCCAGTAGATTAAAGGCATATTTTAGGGTCACATTAGGGTAAAGGATGATCACATGGGTCAGAGCAGATGAATAAAATACTACAATTATATTAACATTTCTGCTACTTTTATGGTTACGCTTCACTGGTGAAAGTTTCATTCTTTACATTTTACTTCCAATCACTCTCTCCCTCTCTCTCTCTCTCTCTCTCTCTCTCTCTCTCTCTCTCTCTCCCCCTCTCTCTCGCCCTCTTCCTCCTCTGACAAACCAATCATGTGGGGAGGACATCTCGTTTTGAGAGTCTGGGAGGACAGCATAATATCTGTCAGCTTCATCCTCTTTTCTCCCTTGATGTTTTTCTTTCATTTTTCGTGTATTTTCAAGTCTTAAACATGACACAAAATTCTCTGGGGTATTTTTTTTTTTTCACACTTTGGTCCAATACTTTGTTGGTCATTGTGATGTTGCCACGCCCACTAGAGTTTTGACCTTTAACCCAGAAAGACTCACATATACTTTTTGTGTCAAATTATTATTTTTTCTTCATTTTTAATCTTTATGAAGTCATTTAACATCATTTGTTCTAATATTTTCCTCAGTTTTTTTGCACTTTTTCAGTGAAAATGTGCTATGCACCAAAGTTATGGAATGTAATTCCAAAAGACATCAGGGAAGCCAGTTTAAAACTAAATTAAAAACATTTCTATTTTCATCGCCCTTTGAAGGGAGATAAAGAATGTATATATATATATATATATATATATATATATAATATATTTCTGATTTATACTATTGAAATACTACTACTAATGTATGTATAAACACTTTACTCTTGTAATTTTATTCTTATTTATTGACATTTTATAATGCATGTATAATCGGTTTATCTTGTTCTAATTTTGTGCAATCAAATTTTGATGTATTTTTTATTTCACCCTTATTATTGTTATTATTATTATTATTATTATTATTATTATTATTATTATTATTATTATTATTATTATTATTATTATTATTATTATTATTATTATTATTATTATTATTATTATTATTATTATTATTATTATTATTATTATTATTATTATTTTCTGACACTGTACTCATATAATGGGGACTGTGGATGTAAATTACTCCAGCATATTTACTACTGAACACAAACTTTACTCTTCGATAAAGTAGCTGAACTACATTAAAAGCAGCCAATTTCTGTCTTTTCATGGCTCATAATTCATTTATTTATTTATTTATTTTACATATTCTACAGTTCCATATCTCTGGTCATTTGTGCAGAATCAATAATGCACTGATTTTTGAAACAGTATCTCCTGAAACTTTAGAACAGAAACAGCCTCTAAACCAACAAATGGACTTCTGAATGTCCACCTTATGTTGGAAATTTGGTCATTTTTAGGATGTAAATACCAGCTCATCTCTAAGAACCACTGTATTCTTGATCTTATCAGGGACCAAAACGTCACAGCACTAGGTTGAATTTCAACCACAGACCGAGTCCAGGGCAGGAGTGGAGTTTGTGTTTGCTTCCAGACAGCTTGAATTACGTTAGGCTGAAAGGTCATTAAGGAAGTTTTGGGAAATAGACAAAAATATACACTCACCTAGATTCGCAAATGAACTTCACATCATATTCTTAATCATGTGTGTGTGTGTGTGTGTGGGTGAACCGCACACCCGCGGGCACCGCAGATCAACCGCGGATCGGCGGATGACATGATGAACTAGAAAAGCACCTCCGCCAAGGTAGACCCCCCCCCCCATCCCCAAAATGAAATCGGTTCGCCTGTTCACATTTCCAACATATCCTGAAAATTTCATTGAAATCCGTCCATAAGTTTTCGAGTTATCTTGAACACAGACAAACAGATAAACGCCGGCAAAAAAAAAATAAAAAATACTATTTTAATTAAATTGGGGTGAGTTGCGATTGAAGCACTCCAATATAAAGTCCTAACAGGCGATGCATCTTCATTAGATCTAAAAACTAATCGGCAGATGGTGGGCGGGGTTTGGTTCTGAAAATTGGTGAAAAAAACGTTCATGCAAATGGTAGCGGCCGGATAGAGATTATAAGAAGCGGTTGCAGATAAAAGTGCATCACTGGTGTGTACACTTGTATTATTACCTTTATGGGGACATTGAAATGTTTACACAGGCACCTCTGACACTATGGGGACCAAAATTCAGGTCCCCATGAGGGTTAAATAAAGGTCCCCGACAGTAAAATAGAAATGATGTGGCTCTGTACAGGCCTCATGAAACATAGGGGAAACAAGTGTAAAGTGAAACATGTATTTTTCATGTTTTCAAAGATGTGTTCACCTTAAAATAAATAAATTAAAAAAAAAAAAAAAAAAAATATATATATATATATATATATATATATATATATATATATATATATATATTTATAGCAACTGGGTGCAACTTGCTGGGGGGGTGGTTTTGGACGTCACTGGGTCCTGTGGTCTATGAGGCTTTAACACAAAATGCCTGAAAGAGGAACTTCACATGCAGTGAAGTCTGGGCAGGGGGGGGGGGGTTGCAGCGGCCGGACCTTCCCCCCAGAGCCAGTTGCGGCGCACCGTCACAGAGGAAATGCGCCTGGCGGGAGCACAAGCCAGACCCTCCACTTACTAATATAATTACATTCAATGGGTTGTGTCATCTGATCTGTTGGGAAAAAATTAGGGGGGCGCAAAGGACAGGGCGACAAACCACCCCAATCTGACTAGTGACCCCCAGTACCCCTTTCGGACGTGGTCCATCCAGGGACCGGTCTCCTGGGCTCAGTTTGACCTGACACCAGCCAGAGAGAAAACACGAGCAGCAGAAAAGTCTGAACCATCAGAGAAAAGTGTTGATTTGAAATGTTTATTTAGTCATTTAGCATAAAAATATACAAGAGGCAATACATAAATTAAAATAATAATAATAATAATAAGCAGAAATAAAACAAAACCTCATGCCTCAGGGCAGATTTTAAAATAGAAACAGCAGCAGTGGTCTGTAGATAATGACAAACCATTCTCTACATTTGTCTTTATTTAAAATATTTCATTTTTACTTGAGCAACGTTCAGCCCACTTATATAATAACAGTCTTTATGAACCTTTTCATTCAGCCTTTATGGTCCTCTCTTTACTCAGATAGTTTTACCAAAGTGAACAACTTTTGGTAAAAAAATAAATTTTATATATATATGTGTATGTATATATATATGGGAAGTCCATGGCCACTGTGCCACTCATTTAAAAGCTCCACTGGTCAGTCTTGCCTCTGTTCACCTTGGAGGTCATAGGTCAAAGTTGACTAAGGTGGAGTGGGCCATGTTCAAGGGGTTTTCATATTTAATTATAATAATAAATAGTGATATAGATTTTTGTGAATGGAAGAAAAACATATGAATAAATGCTTGTAGTTAAGGAGAGAATAAAATAACTAGTGTGGTGAGGGGACTACCCCATTGAAAGATACGGTTAATGTTTTTGATAATGGTCTATCGTGGGTGGGTGGAGCTCTGGGGTTTTAAATGAGGGTGAAATTCACAGGACTCACTTCTGTCTGGAGGTGACCTGGAAAGGCTGCTAAGGAGGTGCTGCTAATGGACTAATGGAAGGCGTACTGGTCTTTGCTTTTTCAATGTTATTACACATTAATTACACTGTAATGACTTAATTGGTAAATAAATCACCCTGAACACTGGTCTAACATTACCTTCACCATGACCTCGGTGTGACATTTATGTCAAAGTAATGTTGATTTCATATATGTTGTATTTATATATGTAGATAAAAACCTTTCCATCCAGTGTAGTCCAACATTTGAACTGCAAATCTATAGAATTAAATCCATTGTACCATTGTAGATTTTTACATCAAATAAAAGTTCATATCAGAACAGTTTTTTTTCACAGTTTTTCAGGAGAAGACACACCTACATGTAGATTCCACCTCTGTCTTTATTTTTCTCGTCACATTCTGGGCTGTAAGATCAGCTTTGAACAGAAAGTGTGTGTTGGAGCTCTGGGTGAAGTGTTGTGCGTTGTCTTCAGTGCCTCCCTGTGTGGGCAGACCTGTCATGACATGTCGTCTTTGTCTGCTCATGTCAGCCCGTCTCCATGGTCGGGACAACATCACTCAGCCTCCACATCCAAAGGACTTTGTACTTCTACAATTCAATTTATTTTTAATTTTTTTGTAACCATTCATTAAATAATTTTTTAATGTAATTAATATATATATATATATATATATATATATATATATATATATATATATATATATATATTAATACATAAGTACATAAAAACATGTCCTTCCAAATAAGTGTCTGTGCGTGTATGAGTGTGTGTGTAGATGTGTGTCTGTATGTGTGTGTGTGAATACAAATATATATAATTTAATAAAGAGAATTAAATATAATATATAATACAAAAGCAGCGGCTGTGGTTCAGTTGGTAGAGCAGGTCGTCCGGCTCTGTCTGTCCACATGTCAGTGTCCATTCGACAAAGACACTGAACCCTGTCTTAGTCTCCCAGTAGGACTGACAGAACCTTAGAAACCTACTGGTGTATAAGTGTGTGTGTGCGTGTGTGTGTGTGTGTGAGTGAGTGAATGTGAAGGTGGAAAAGAACTTTATATGTGCAGAACATTTACCATTTACAAAGAAAGAGGAAACCAGGATATATATATATATATATATATATATATATATATATATATATATATATATATATATATACATAATAAATAAGTAATTATAGTTACTTAATAATAGGATAAAAACAATATGAATGCTAGTATTTAAAAAATAAAATAAAATGGAGAGTGTGTCAAGGTTGTTCAAAAAACTTTACAGTTGCACTTGTATTATTTATTCATTCTCTCCTCCTGCTGTTTAGTTATATTCCATATTTATGCTTACTATATTTATTTATTATTAATACTACTATACTTTCTGTACTATATTCCATATTTATTACATTCTGTTTCAGAATCAGCTTAATTACCACACATATGTACACATACAGGAATTTATTTGCGTTCATACCAATAAAAGAGAAAACATCAACATCATTTATATAACATAAATAACATATTAGTCACAAGAAACTAATGATTCTATTCTATTTTCAATATTTTTAGTGGTATGGTGATCATGGTCTGATCTAACGCTATCTTTTGGACCATATTAGAAGCTGTTTCTTTAGATTGTACACAGATGTTTCTTTAAAATGGGATGCTAATGTAATAATGGAAATTTAAAAACATCAGAATGTGTTGTAGGTGGAAGCCTTGTATAAGTCCATTGAGGGTTTCTCTGGAAACTTCTGTGACTTCATGCTTTAGTATGGCGAAATAAATAAATAAAATAAATAATAAATAAATAAAATAGTCTCATTGATAACAATCTACTTACTTTGTTGCTGTTTTCACAATAATTTAGTTTAGTAAACCCCACAATACGCTTTATTTTGTTTATTTTGTTAAAGGTCATAGGTTGATGTCATGTTGTACGCTTTGTATTTTATTCTCCATTTTGGATTGTTTTGTTTCTCTTTTATTTCTTTTAGCACCAGCACAGTGTCATACAGTTAAAGCTGATATGTCTGAGTAGTATTTAATTCTACATAAGCATTTTATTTGTTTTTATAAAGTCACAAAATGTAACAGTGACACATTAAGTCTCCAATGTTTAATGTTAATTGTTAATTGTTCTAAATTCCATTCCAGTACTAAAAAGGGTATTTAAAAACATATATATATATATATATATATAATAAATATAATAATAAATGGATGTAAATGTAACGGACGGACTAGTCCACTG
>CM035786.1:45268974-45276474 GCA_020466265.1 Siphamia tubifer | reverse complement strand
AGATGTGATAAATGGGTGGGGAGATGAAAAAAAAAATTAAGCAGTTCCTAAAAATAGGATTTGGTGTAAGATAATATGAATTTATAAAATGAAAAAAATGCTTCAAAACTCTAGTCACAAACAATCACAATGAAAAAAAAATTGTGATTAACTCAATTAATTGTGACAGTCTGAAAAAAAGAAAAAAAAGGAAACGTAAGAGCACGTCTTCAAACCTGCTTTGCACCTGTTTCCCTCATGCCTTATGGGGACTTCCAGAAAACAAAAACCTAGTAAATGTGTTCATAGAGTCACGTTATTAGCACACATTCCTATACTTCACACAGATTTATATTTTACTAGTGGGGACTTAAATGTTGTGACTGTGTAAACATATCAATGTTCCCACAAAGATAGGAATACAAACACACACACACACACACACACACACACACACACACACACACACACACATCCAGGAGCACTCTTTTCTGCTGAGTGCTTCCAATTGATTTCTCCATCTGCAGGAAAGGCCAGGGCTGTCCACTACATCCACTTCCACCAAAAATGTTAATGTAGTCCTATTTTATGCAACATATTAGTGCTCTAACCGAGAAGCACGAAGGCGGCGGGCCCATGGGAAGTCACAAATATGAGTAGAGGAGTGACACTGTGACCCCACATGGAAGAAACAAGGAACAAAAACACAGTTGGCAGCAGGTCCTATTAGGCACCCTGGGGAGAAGCCGGCGTTGTGAGGTGTCCTTATCACATGCAGCTGCCGGTGACACAGATGGATTGTGGACAAAAGTGAAAAGTTGTGGAACTAGTGGCAGACGTGGTAAAAGTACTCACACTGTGTACTTATGTAGAAGAAATACTGTGGTGTGTGTGTGGACGAAAATAGAAATACTGATTCAACTGCTTCACGAAAAGAAAATTGAAAATTAAAGTGCTTTTTTTTTTTGCTAAATAAAGGCTTTAAAAGTGAGTTACTGTGTAGATGTGTAGACATGTATTGATAGGACAAGGTCTCCTTTGAAAAAATAAATAATAAATAAAGATGAAATAAAATACATTAAAAAAAATTAATAAATTGGGTCAGTTTTGTTTAGGAACAATTCAAAAGTCCTAAATAAGAGATTTTAAAAGAAAAAAAAAAGGAAAAGTATAATTATGAAATAAGATAATCTAAAGTGTGAGATAAAATAACAAAAAATATGAGATAAAAAGTCAGAATTATTAGATAGAAAAGAAAAATGATCATCACAATTTCTGATTTATAAATTATTTTTCATATTGTCACCGTTAAAAAAAAAAAGAGTCTATTCTGAAAAAGTAAAGAGTATAAAGTATAGATATTTATATAAATGTAAAGAGTATAAAGTACAGATATTTATATAAATGTAAAGAGTATAAAGTACAGATATTTATATAAATGTAAAGAGTATAAAGTACAGATATTTATATAAATGTAAAGAGTATAAAGTACAGATATTTATACAAAACTGTAGGGAGTTAAAATAAAACTTTCCATAAATATAAATACTCCGGTGAAGTACAGATACCTAAAAACTGTACTTAAGTACAGTAAAGGAAGTACTTGTACTCTGACTACTAGCAGGTGCAGATCCTATATTTTTCGTCCCTCCTTTTTCTTTTGTTTTTTTTTGTTTTCTTCTTCTCAACTTCCTTTTGTGCTTTGTGTTGTGAAGTGCTGAAAATAGCTAAAAGTGTCTTATAAATAATTCTAGTTTCTTTTGAAAACTTTTAATGGTTTTACTTTATTTGCACAGGTTTTTGAGATAGCCACTAAGCTATTATTTGTACTCCATTATATTTCTGCAGCGTTCATATTT
This sequence comes from Siphamia tubifer, assembly GCA_020466265.1. Classification (NCBI taxonomy): domain Eukaryota; kingdom Metazoa; phylum Chordata; class Actinopteri; order Kurtiformes; family Apogonidae; genus Siphamia; species Siphamia tubifer. Next base: position 45,274,636 of record CM035786.1, on the reverse strand, counting down.
TATTTTACTCTGTGTGTGTGTGTGTGTTTGTATATATGTGTGTGTGTGTGTGTGTGTGTGTGTGTGTGTGTGTGTGTACACGAGCCGCTGCTGTAAAACACAAACAGTTTAATCATGCCTGCAAACCCTAATGCAGCGTTTCGGAGCAGCAGCCCAGCGCAAGAAAGGCCCGTCTGGGGAACCTGGACTCCCAGCTGCGTCTCACATGAGCAGTCCAGTAAAATTAGTTGATGATTGATCCCACTCTGGTGGGAGTGGAAGGGTTTTTATTTATTTATTTATTTTTTTTACTCCTCACTTCTAAATAGATATTGTATTCAAATAGAAGAACAACCATTGACTTTGTAATCCCTGTGCAACTGTAGCTGACGTGCAGTAAAAGTCAAGTGTTGTATTCACGTGTGTGTGTGTGTGTGTGTGTGTGTGTGTGTGTGTGTGTGTGTGTGTGTGTGTGTGTGTGTGTGTGTGTCAGCCTTATCTCCTTGCTCTCCCCACAGGCCTCTGCCTTGTCAATGTCTGCAGCTTGAAGCCACGCTTAGCTGTCTCTGATATTAAAGAACACTATCTCTAAGGTGGCCATTTGGGGAGACAGGTTTCTTTTCATTTCAACAAAGACACTCTTCTCCCATAATGTTGTGAGCTTTTCTCTTTTTTTTTTTTCTTTTTTTTTTTTTTTACCATGTCATGTGGCAGAACGTAACAATTTCAGCCTTTATCTCCCCTGATAGAAATGTCACTCACTATACCCCTCTTAGAAACTTTAAGTCAAATATCCTCCAGATTTAGTGCTGTTATTAATACCGTTGTCATGGTAATATTTTTTTTTCTGAAAAACCAGCTTTTGTCATTTTGTGTCATATCACCTATAATTGTATAATTGTCCTATATTTGGAAAGTAAGTAGCTCTCATTATTTACAATCCACCATTTCAATCATCTGTAACACTTTATACCTACACACAATTCACTATGTATTAACTATTTATTACAGGGGTCTCAAACATGTGGCCCAGGGGCCAAACACGGCCCACCATTTGGTATATATATATATATATATATATATATATATATATATATATATATATATATATATATATATATATATATATATATATATATTCAGATTTTTGCATATTTTAATGACATTATTTCAGTGTTTTTTCTGTATTTTAGAAGAGTTTTTGAATATGTGTGTTTTTGTTTGTTTTAATTTAATTGTTGTGCGCATTTTGTGCATTTTGTAACTTTCTTCCTCCACGGTGTTGTGTTTCTGGTGAATTTTGGTGTATATTGTGGGAGATTTGAGCACAAAAATCTTTTATTATTTTTCTCTGCTTAAAACAATGATGACGTAAATTAATTTGAAAGCATTTTATACCATGGAAACTCAGAATTAAAATGATGTATTTAATGTGTATGAATAGGAATAAAAAGAAGAACATGTGTAACATCACTAACAGTGAATAAGACATGTACCAAACAGACTTAGAGGATCAATGACAGCAGATGGAGAAACTGTTCACTTATTTATTTCTTTGCTGAAAAACTAATATATTTTGTTTGTTTTGTCTTTCTCTGATATAATATTCCTCCACTTTAATCTGAGAGTTTATGCACATGTACATGATTAGTAAATGAACTTGAAGCTGAAACAGAAATCTATTGGCTGAAGAAAAAAGGATGGACATTATTATCATTGTAGAAAAACGCTCGTCTTTTACACATGTCTTGTTTGTGACAATGCAGGGTTTTTTACGGGTAAATATCAGTCTTAAAGTATTGGTGTAAAAGTGACCCACGTGGTTTGCCATATCATGTCAACCGCATCACATTGCCACGGCGGGGACCGGTCCCACGTACAACAGGTGCCAGGGGTCAGCTGCGATGTCGGCAACCCACCTGACCCATCTTGAAACACATGAGTCTAATGCAAACAGGATGCAGAGGGTCTCCCAGAAACTCCACAGCGCAATGATGTGCATGTGGGCAGAAAAACCAGCGGACCCTAACAGACAATAATGGTGATGTCCAAAAACAGACGGGGGGGGGTGATCGAAATAAAGCAAATAGAGCTGCACGCTTAAAGGTATAGTGTCGAAAAAATGCGTAATGAGCTATAATTATAGATCAGATTAACATGTAGTCTGATCTAGTTTTTAAAAAATATCTATACACTGCATAAAACAAACTCTCTCTGTTCTCAGTTGCTTCAGTGATAACAACAACTATAAGACAAGACATGAGGAGTCATTTCATCCTGTCTTAAGACTAAAACTGATGCATTCAGTAATATGTATTGGTGAAATTTCAGTCTAACTGATACTTGACGTAAGAGTAGTTTTTTTAAGTTAAATATTTTAATTGTGATGGGGTAGTTGTATGGACATGGCATTCAGAGCTCATTCCAGATATTTGATTTTGTCTGACTTAAACTTTGTAATAATTTCAGATAATGGTTTGTGTTTGGTTGTTCTTCAAGGAAAAAATTAGTTTTCAAAAACAATACAGAATTTTTTATATATATATATATATTAGGACAGTTACCAATTTGACCAGACTTCCAGAACATCTCACTTTAACCTGTGACACAGTTGCTTTCAAGAAACTGAAAAAAGAATGTTTCAGAAGAAGCTGATTGTTTAGATGGGATATAATTGTAGTATTTTATATATATATATATATATATATATATATATATATATATATATATATATATATATATATATATATATATATATATATTAACTGTGTTATGTTAGTTTGTTCATTTTTGATTTAATTGGTATGCAATTTAGCATTGCATGTATTCAATTATTAGGACACCAGATTGTTTTTGATTAATTAGTATGTATGTAACGAAGTAAAGACAGATGTAGTTATCTCTATTTTCATTAGTTTGAGTGTTTATTTGTTTTTATTTAGGATAATTAGTCTTGTTTGTTGTTTTTGTTTATTGTCATTTTGTAGCTTTTTGTATTTTATTTCTTTTTAAAATATTATTTTTATGTATTTTGTCATTAACTTTTTTTTTTTTTATTATTATTATTATTATTATTATTATTATTATTATTATTATTATTATTATTATTATTATTATTATTATTATTATTACTACTACTTTAATCAGATTAATCATTCAGATTCATCCTAACATATGCATTTAAGATGTTTATTAAACATCTTTGACAGTTTGAACAAAACAACTGTAAACAACACTTACATTAAATGTTTTAATCAGGTTAATGTTGCTGATGTAATCCTCCATGTTAATGCGTTCATTTTGACAGCCCTAGCATAAAAGAAACCTTCTGTAGACTTTTCTTTAAGTAGACATCTTATATTTATAATTAGCTTAAGGCTGCAGAGGTTTTAATGAAAGCTTATAATATAGATGAAATGCAAAGGTTGTTATTTTTGCATTAAAATCAGTTGCCCTGCATGCACCAATTAAGCATTAATTACAACACATCCAGTTTTATCTGTACTTGCGTGAGTCTGGTGGTCTGTTATGTACTTATTAAAGTGAATTATCTCTGATAATCATTCTAATCGGGGGTTGAGCTCATGTTAGCAGGTTTCCTGCTGTGTGCTAATGTCTAATTACACTGGAGCACGTCTTGATGGGAAGGGTGCCCCGCAGCCCCTCCAGCTCTGTATTAGCGCCGCTCTATCCTGGTCTAATCACATACTGGACTGTCAAGTACACATCACAGCCAATCAGCAGTGATAAGCAGCTGATCAAAGAAGGCACACTGGACCTGATCAAAAAGACTCTGGGAGATGCACAGAGGGAGTACAACTACTACACCATCATGTTTTTAATCCTCAACATGACCTTGGGACGTTCAAACCGTGTCATCTAGACAAACCTTCCATTAGATATATGAGCAAAACTTTACCAATATTTACTAAATGTCCAAAAACACAAGCGTATAATGTGTGTTTTTTCCACCTGATATATGTGAAAAATCTTGCAGATATTTAATTATTAATAATTAATAACTCATTAATTATTAAATTTCCAAAATCAGAAGTGTATAATATGTGTTTTTTCAGTGGATATATGAACAAAACCTTTGACAAAAGTTATATAAATATTTGTATATATATATATATATATATATATATATATATATATATATATATATATATAATATATATATATATATATATATATATATATATATATATATATATATATATATATAATATTTTTGTTTGGAATATTTTATCACATTTTCAGTATTTTTTCTAGATTTTAGATCATTTTTGGAATATGTTTTGCATTTTCATGCTTTTTTGCATTTATTTTTTTTTTGGGGGGGGGGGGTAGTGGATTTTAGCACTTGTAAAAAAAATTCTTAGTATTTTAGTTTTTCTGTAGCATACTTTGAGAGAAATTTGTGAACAACTAAATAAAAACCCAAGTCAGAACCAACTGAATCTGAATCACTTCCAACTTAAACTACCACATTAATGTTGAAGGACAATAGGCTAATACTAGCACTAGCAAAACAACAAACAAAAAAATATGAAATATCAACAACATATATGGATTTATATGCAATTCTTTTGACATAAATTAAACTTATTTATCTCATTAATCATTATAATTCATTAAATCCACATTAATAACATGATATAAATGTATATTTTATTTCAGTCAACTAGCAAAAAAGCAATGACAAATTCAAAAGATATGAATATATTTATTCATTTTAAATACATTCAAATCCTTTACCCTATTAATCAAAATGATAGATTAAATCCACGTTAATGATATCATGTAAATGTATATTTTATATAATCCACGGCTACATAGACAGGTGGTATGAATTCAGTCTGCATATTAAAAATGAGAGTCTTGGTTTAAAAATCTTTTGTTCCGGACAGAGATTTGTATTTCACCTAGTGTTGTCTTTCATGAAAATAAATTGAGTGGAAATACGCTTCCAAGGTTGATCATTACCAGGGCTAGGTAGAGTGATTTCATGGCAGCAGATTGGAAAATGGCCCTTTGTAGCAACTCCATTTACATAGAGAAATGCTGATGGTTCACAATAACAAATGTGCCACAGTCGACAGAGAGCTGCTCTGCCCGTTGTCTTTACTGACACTTGATAGTAGTGCATGTACAATTATGCATAATGCACTAATGGCGGCTTCTCATAACTGTCAGAGAAGCTGTGGGTAAAGTGTTTCCTTTGCAGACAACTTGATGCTAGGTCTACCGCCGGCACGTTTTGATTTTGCTGACGCCAGTACCCTTGACAACAAAATAGCATTGTATCAGCTGAACGTCTGTCTGAGTCCATTCTTACAAAGTTATTGAAAAGAGAAAGAAAGAAGAAAAAAAAGAAGAAGAAGAAAAGTTTCAAATAGCTTATTGGGAATGAAGTGTCACAGGATTTCTTCATTTATGTGCAAAGACTGAAAAAGAGAGAAAACAAAATGTCTAGAGTAAGAAAATATATTTGGTTAAAATAATCTGGATGTTTGCAAATGCAGAGGTGGTATAAGTAGTGTCTGTACTTAACCCTTTAATGTATATATATGTATGTGTGTGTGTGTGTGTGTGTTTATAGTGTTAAATTTAAATGTTTAAAATGTTAAATCTACATGTTATGCAGAAAATCTGTTTATGGTTTGTTGTGTTTTTTTTT
>CM035786.1:45043974-45258974 GCA_020466265.1 Siphamia tubifer | reverse complement strand
CTTGGTGATGCTTTTCCCATTTTTCTTAGACACACGTTCGGATGCTTTTGGCACATCACCAAAACAAACACTCAACTGACACCGGTGACAATAATTCCGGAGCAAATTTGAAGAAATAATAGCTGAAAATGTAAAAAGGAAGAGCTGTAGATTTAGAAGTGATACGTAACAGTTGTAGCTTAAGCATTTAGACCTGAAGGTTTTTTTTTTTTGTTTTTTTTTTTATTATTAGACATCTGGCACAAGGTCTATTGAGTCTGCTGTGATCGTAATAACGTCAGCCCTTTGAACTCTAATTATACCCCCTGAACGTGCACAAAAACTCACCAAATTTCACTTCACAAGTGTAGTATAAATAATTTTGTAAAAGTCGATAAAGAAATGTGTCTAAATATAGTCAAAATATATTGTATTAGGCCATATAAAGTAAAGTTAAGTACTTTATTTGTCATTATACATTGTACAATGAAATTCATCCTCTGTATTTAACTCATCCTTCATGCCATTGGGGCACCTGTAAGGAGCAGTGGGCACCCATGGGTGGTGCCCAGGGACTCCTCTGCAGCTGTAGAGCTAGGCTAATGGTCAGAATCACCTGGCTGGAGGATTTTACCCTAACAAACATATTTTTGGGTGACCTGGAACAAACCCATCCAGACACAGGGAGAGAAACGTGCAAACTCTACACAGAAAGGCCTGGGCGGTCCGGGAATTGAACCCAGGGTTTCTAGCTGTGACGCAAGTGTGCTAACTGCTCAGTGGTACTCATGTTTATCATGAAGAGACGATCAAGAGATAAAGAGTGAAAATTATGAAAGAAAACCCATCATTTTAATAGATAAAATCACAATGTTTCTCCTCCACTGATTTTCCCTTATTTATTTTTCATACTGTCACGTGTTTAGTTTGAAAAAATAATGAGTGTAAGAGTTTAAAGTACAAATATTTATATAAATATAAAGAGTTTAAAGTACGAATATTTATATAAATGTAAAGAGTTTAAAGTACGAATATTTATATAAATGTAAAGAGTATAAAGTACATATATTTATATAAATGTAAATAGTATAAAGTACAGATATTTATATAAATGTAAAGAGTATAAATTACATATATTTCTATAAATGTAAAGAGTATAAAGTACAAATATTTATATAAATGTAAAGAGTTTAAAGTACAAATATTTATATAAATGTAGATTGTAAAGTACAAATATTTATATAAATGTAAAGAGTATAAAGTACAAATATTTATATAAATGTAAATAGTATAAAGTACAGATATTTATATAAATGTAAAGAGTATAAATTACATATATTTCTATAAATGTAAAGAGTATAAAGTACAAATATTTATATAAATGTAAAGAGTTTAAAGTACAAATATTTATATAAATGTAGATTGTAAAGTACAAATATTTATATAAATGTAGATTGTAAAGTACAAATATTTATATAAATGTAAAGAGTATAAAGTACAGATATTTATATAAATGTAAAGAGTATAAAGTACAGATATTTATATAAATGTAAAGAGTATAAAGTACAAATATTTATATAAATGTAAAGAGTATAAAGTACATATATTTATATAAATGTAAAGAGTATAAAGTACAGATATTTATATAAATGTAAAGAGTATAAAGTACAAATATTTATATAAATGTAAAGAGTATAAAGTACAGATATTTATATAAATGTAAAGAGTATAAAGTACAGATATTTATATAAATGTAAAGAGTATAAAGTACAGATATTTATATAAATGTAAAGAATATAAAGTACAAATATTTATATAAATATAAAGATTATAAAGTACAGATATTTATATAAATGTAAAGAGTATAAAGTACAAATATTTTTAGGGAGGAAAAGTAAGGAGTTGCCAGAAAAATAAATACTCAAGTAAAGTACCAATACCTAAAAAAATCTACTTAAGTACAGTAATGAATTACTTTTACTCATTTACTTCTACCTCTGAGTATTTGTCCTTAACACTGCTCTCACCTGGTGTTTTTATTTCTCCTCCTTGTCCTTCACTTCACTTCCACTCATGTTCTTCTACCCTCTGCAGTTTTATCTTCATGCACTCGCCTCATAATCAATGACCTTTGAACCCGGTCATTTATCTCACAGGTCCAAATGTATTGAGGTGATTCATTGCACACGATGCTCAAGGATGCGGTCTTGATAAATCAATGGAACATAGATGTTTTTTTGTTTTGGTTTATTTTTTACATTTTTTTTTTTTTGTAATATTTAAGTTCCACCTAAAGACAGAATGTAAGAATCAATGCTTTTTGAGGTCAATGTACTTTTATGTTTGACCTTCGAGCTTTTGTTTTGAGTCGTGTTTATATTGACTTTGAATTTTCCTGCTGGGCGTACGCCTGATGACCACAACAAATGTTTCTATGCTGATAAACCCAGTAAAGTTATTAACCCTTAAGAGCCTGACGGATACAGTATCTACATAAAAAAAAGGGTTTATCTTGCTTTATTTGATATCATTTTCTTCAACACAATCTCAGCTGTGTGACTTTACGGGGTTTTGTTTTATTTAATTTTTTTATTTTTTTCCATTTGACATGTTTTAACAAACGGACATTTTTTTTAAAATCAGATTAATCACAGGGTTTTTTTAAATTAATTTCAATTAATCATGACCAAACACTTTATGATGGTTCACTGTTCTGTCACTGGGGTTGTTTTGGAGTCAAATTTCCCAAAAAATACACAAAAATAGAATAAGAAACAAAAAATGCAGGGGACAAAAAATACAAAACATGCTCAAGTCCACTAAATTCATTTTTAAAAAAAATCATTAACAAACACAAAAAAAGTGATGAAAAAACTCAAAAAATATTGAAAAACATTTCTAATATATAGAAAAAAAACACAAAAAAAAGTGATGAAAAAACTCAAAAAATATTGAAAAACATTTCTAATATATAGAAAAAAAACACCAAAACATTTGATAAAATATCCAAAACTAATGCAAAAAAAAATGATAAAAATAAATAGTTTGTCATTTGAAATAGACATGAAAATAACCTGGTAAATACGCTTTATTAACTGAATTTCCATGAGGGTGACGTAGAATGTTGGAAGTATCCTGGAGGGGCAAGAGATAAAGTCAAGTTGGGATGGTGGAAGCTCTGGAAACATCCAAACTAAAGAAGTCAGGATTGAGACACATTCACTGACATTTTTAAAGATGATGAGCGACTCCCAATGTTTTCTTTCCCGTGGAAACTGGGTTCAAATGTCTTTGTGTGTCACAGGTTGTCCACCCCTGGACAACCTGTGACATCCCAATGATAATGACAATGACAACCCAATGACATTGGATTTTAACACATAAATAAATGCAGGTCATGTGATGTTCATAAAGACCTTTGACTACTAATGTGGGTCCAGAAACGGGTTGGGTCCGTCCTTTTCAAGTATATTTCTTGCGGTCCGAGTTGTGGGTGGGCTAGTTAAAAAAGCGTTTGCAGGTCCTGTATGTATCACTGATATATATATATATATATATATATATATATATATATATATGCAATTAACATGTGTATTCAGCACCTCTTGTTTTAATATGTGTGTGTTTTTATATTTTTTGGTTCTGTTTGTTTTTAATCACCTTTAACATGTTTCATTTATAATGATTGAAATGTGTTTTTAATGTATTTTAATGTCCTTTATGAAGCACATTTAAATTGTCTTGGTGCTGAAATGTATTATTTAAATAAACTTGACTCGACTGTTATAATCTAATAATAATTGGAGTTCATTTTTTCATCAGCAAATAGTGAATATATTTGTCCTTACTGTGTTTGTAGTAAACTGGATGACATGTTAGCTAAAGTCTTAGCAGAATCCCTGACTAACATATGCTTCACATTAACATGGTTCTGTATTTTAAGATGGAAATGCTTCAGTGAAAAGAAAACTATGTTGAAACACTTTGTGTATGTTGTGGGAAATTTGAGTAAAGAAAAAAGAAACAGAGATGGAACAGTCCACTGACAAACTAGAAAAGCACTCTGAGAGCACACACCTCCGCCAAGGCAGACCCCCCCCCCCCTTTGTGAATGAAGAGAGGTCCGCCAAGGAGGTTATGTTTTTGCCAGAGATTGTCTGTCTGTCTATTAGCAAGATAACTCAAAAAGTTATGGACAGATATTGATGAAAATTTCAAGATGTGTTGGAGGTGTCACAAGGAACACATTTTGGTGATGATCCAGAAGAGATCCTGGATTCTGGATCACTTTGAAATTTTGAGTTATCTTGCTAACTAACAGACAGACAAACTCTGGCAAAAATCAAAAATAAACTAAAATGAAAAATCCAAAAGATATTGAAAGAAACAGTTTCAACAAAATAACTTCAAAGAAAACAACCGTTCATTTTTAGTCAGAATAATCATAGTGATGGATTAATTAATTAATTTCAATTAATCATGATTAAATATTAATTTTTAACCCATATTAATTGCATTTCATTTTGCATGAGAAAACAAAGAAGTGAATATATCTGCACTTGTAGGTGACACATTAAGCTAGTGCTAACATTAGCCTCGTGCTAGCATTAGCCTAGTGCTACCAGAATGGCAGACAAACGTATCCTACTTCATATTAATGTCTTTTTTTAATCTGGAAATGCTTCAGTGAAACCAAACCTCCCTCTTACACAGTGTGTAAAACACTTTTTAACCCAAATTTCACACAAAATCCACTGAGAAACAAAAACAAAAAAGAAAAGCAAAGAAAAAAAACAAAACAAAATATGCTAAAGTCCTCCCCCCAAAAAACTAAACAAAAGATGAAAAATACAAAATCCACCTAAAGACAGAATGTAAGAATCAATGGTTTCTGAGGTCAATGTACTTTTATGTTTAACCTTCTAGCTTTTGTTTCTTTCCTTTTAAGTCATTGTTCACATTGACTTTGAATTTTCCTGCTGGGCGTATACTTGATGACGACAACCCAAGATAACCCTGTACTGATAAAACTGAGTAAGGTTTGAGAGTAAAGAGTGATACAGTATCTACATCAGTGGAAAAAAAGAAGTGAAGGAACCCTGATTTCTTCTTCTTTTCTTCTTTTCTAAAAAGTCATCACAGCATTACTTAAATTCAATTCAATTCAATTTTATTTATAAAGCCCTAAATCACAACAAAGTCGTCTCAGAGGGCTTTACAAAAACACAAACAGCTACAGAAATACATGAAAAGTCCCAGGCATCCCGTGTCCTTAGACCCTCCTTCTCGGCAAGAAAAAACTTCAAAACCCAGTGGGAAAAAGAAGAAATCTTGAAGAGAACCACATTGAAGGAGAGATCCACTCCCATGGACGGACAGGCTATAGATGAACGTCCATGTATAAATGCAGGAAGGGGGGCTGGTCCAGACAGGCAGGGGCGGTGGTCCGGGGTCACAGGTCAGCACAGGCGAGATACTCCAGATCCTGTCGTCCATGGCTCCCGTGCAGACACTGTCAGGAGAGCCACCACTCCCCCCAGGGGGGGAGGGGGGAAAGGGGACACCAGGTGAATAGTCATGAACAGACTTGGTAAGAAAGATATGTTATAAAAATGACAGAAACAGGTGTGAGGAAGAGAAAGAGAAGAAAGAACTCAGTGTCTGTACTTCCCCCAGCATTCTAACTCCTAGGGCAGCCTAGACTGAACTGTGACTCATACATCATGTATACATGATATATGAGTCACATACTTTTTAACTAACCTGACCATAGGCTTTCTCAAACAGGAATGTTTTAAGCCTAATTTTAAATGTAGAGACTGTTTCGGCGTTTTTAATATTAAAGGGAAGCTGATTCCATAAGACAGGGGCCTGATAACTAAAGGCTCTAGCTCCTACTGTACTTTTAGAAACCCTAGGAACTTTCAGTAAACCTGCATTGTGAGAACGAAGGGTTCTATTGGGTTGGTACGGAACCAGATCATCTTTAAGATAAGAGGGGCCCATACCATTAATGGTTTTATATGTAAGGAGGAGGATTTTAAATTTAATTCTAGACTCAACTGGTAGCCAGTGAAGGGTTTGGAGCACAGGCGTGATGTGTTCTCTTCTATTTGATCCTGTTAATAATCTTGCTGCTGCATTTTGAACCAGTTGCAAGCTTTTTAGGGAATATTTAGGACATGCTACAAGTAAGGAGTTACAATAATCTAATCGTGATGTAACAAATGCATGAATTAATTTTTCTGCAGTCGATTTAGACAGAATATTCCTAATTTTGGCTATGTTGCGCAGGTGAAAGAAGGCTGTTCTGCAAGTTTGTTTGATATGCATTTTGAATGAAAGATCTGGATCAAATAAAACTCCTAAATTTTTAACTGTGGCACTGGGTGTTACACTTAAGTTGTCTAGAGTAACTATCTGGTCAGTTAGGGAGTCTCTCGCATTTTTAGGACCAATTATAATGACTTCAGTTTTTTCAGGGTTCAGTAAAAGATAATTGGCACTCATCCAAATTTTTATGTCTTGGACACAAGTACTTAGTTTATCTATTTGCCTGGTCTGATCAGGTTTAATCGATAAATATAGTTGTGTGTCATCCGCATAACAATGAAAATTAATGCCATGATTTGTAATGATGTTACCTAAAGGGAGCATATATAGTGTAAACAAAATAGGCCCAAGGACTGACCCTTGAGGAACGCCATAATTAACTCTGGAGGACTGCGATGATTGTTGGTTGATGTGAACAAATTGGTAGCGATTAGATAAATATGATTTAAACCAGCAGAGGGCTGCTCCTCTAATACCTATATCATATTCTAATCTGTGCACTAAGATACTGTGGTCAATGGTGTCAAAGGCTGCACTAAGGTCTAATAACACCGGGACCGATATTAATCCGATGTCAGCGGCTAATAATAAAGTAAAGAAAAAATTAAAAATGATAAGTTAGTGCAGGTTTTGGACTAAAAAAAGCCAAAGGGTTAACCAATTTAAGTTTATTAATCACATATATAAACACCTTTAAGTTTAACTAAGTTCAATAGTCACATATCATGTTATGTAACTTTTAATTTTAACATTTAGTAATCAATAACCAACATAGATAAAAGAAACACCTGTTGGATGCTTATGTTGGATTTATGTTTATATAAAGAAACAATGCAAGTAGTTTGAACTAGAGAAAGACTCAAATAGAGTGAGAGAGAGTGTGTGCATGAGGGCTTGTGCACATGGGTTCACCAAAATAAAATGAATAAGAAGATGACGAATGAAGACGAAGACAAAGTTGAAGTTAATTTAAGAGATAAGTGTGGAAAAGTACCTTCATCTTTTTTAATCACTTGGTCATAATCAGCTACGATATCATAGAAGAGCAGCATAGGTATGTTACTAAAATTAGCGACATACCTAAATATGATATGATATTACAATATATATTATCAAATATATTAGAATATAACAATGTTTTGGGAATATTTGCCAATGAAGTGGAATATAAATGTATTAGTGTAGCACATTTCATGTACAGGACAATTAAAGGTGCTTTACATAAAACATATAAGAAAATTAAAATGATTAAGATGCATTAAAAGACAATTAAAATAAGAGACATAAAAACAATTGAGAATCTAAGTAAAAGCTCCAGTGAATAGTGTTGTTTTCAGGCCTGATTTAAATGAACTAACAGTTTATAAAAACATCGTTCACCTCTGTCGGTCGCTCAGACCTTCACAGAATCAACAGTGACAAACACCCCGCAAGTTCAAATGCAAAGATTAGCGAATGCGGCTAAATCACCGATCATCCCTCATGTGTTTCACCTGTGTTCTCCTCTATTTAAACCCCTTGTGTCTTCTGTTCAGTGCGAGTTTGTCTACGACTTATGAGCGTTAGGTTAGGTAAGTGTAAGTGTAGTTTTGTAGATTTGTTGTTGCCTAATATTTTGACCTATAGATCAGGGGCATCAAACTGTGGTCGTCAAGGGCTGGTGTCCTCCATGTTTTAGAGGTTTCTCTTTTCCATCACACCAGGAAACCATTCCATCATTAATTGTCTTCTGCAGAGATGATGATAAGGAGCTGATTATTAACTTCTGAATGGATGGTTTAGTGTAAATATTCGGAAATATGCAACTGTTCTCCTTTGTTTTAAGCATTTTTATTGAGTTGTTCAGGTGTCAAAAGGCAACTGATTTTCTAAATTTAAATAAACTGCTGGGACAAAATTTCAATACTAGTTCTCTTTTTTTAAGTGATTTTTTTTGCAAACATCCCCATGTTATTTATAATTTTGCAAATATTTTAGTTTTTGTTCATTTTGTTGCTCATTGTTTATTTTCCTACATTTTGCTTTTTATTTTGTAATTTTTTTCTTTACTTTTGCTCCCTTCGTGTCTTACTTTTTTCATGTTACGAATTATTTTGTCAGTTTATTATTAAATTTTGTTCATTTTATTCATGACTTTAGCCATTTTTGTTCATTTTGTTGCTTCTTTTACTGTGGAACTGCTAAAGTTTCAGGAGTCAAAGGGTTAAAACGTGTGAAAGAGGGAAAATATCTAGGCTAACGCTGACTCATTCCTCCAGACAAACGGGTAATACCTCTTGTTTATTTATATTACATTTGTTAATAAAACCTGTGAAAAGCCTCTAGGTCCTGCATTTGGGTCCACATGTTTCCTGGTTTGTGCCAAGTTTAAAAGTAATTAATTGATTTTCAACAATCAAAGCACAAAGATTCATTTGATTTTAATTGTTGTGTTGTATCCTTGTGGGACAAATTCATCTTACAGGTCTTTTTTTTGTTTGTCTTTTTTTCCCACTGCCTCATAATAAGAACAAACTACTGTGACCTTGGCTTGTGGGCACTGAAACATTTGAATATGTTTCAACTACTGTCACCTTCGGTCCCTGCCATGCACCTGCCTTTCACGGGGGGGAAAAAAAAAAAAAAAAAAACAACACACATTTCCATGGCAACCGCTAGAATTAAAAATGCATCAAAACTTCCTGCTGCAAAAAGAGAATGGCAGCAGAAGGAAGCAATGACAGGAGGCGATAGCGTGTACTCTGGATGCATGACAGAAATGTACCACATTACACCCATGTAGGGAAGAAAAAAAATGTAAAAAAATAAATAAAAACCTCCTTCACATACATACATGCAGCAATGTACTAACAACGCACACATCATCACCCTCGGCTCACCTTTTCCACACACACAAAACAATGAAACTGCACTCAGCATAAATTCTACTGTTGCTGACAATGGCTTGTGCGCCCGTCTTTTTATGTCCTCCTGTATGTACAGTACAGCCCTAATGCACCGTGGATAGATGGTGTTCTCTGAGCCTTCACCCTACGTTTGAAATGTGGATGTTTGTGAAATGGACTGGAATGAAATAGCAGGGAAAAAAAATGAAAAAAATGAAGAGCTCGTGTCTGTTCTCTCACTTCAGTTTCATTTGCTTCTCTCGCCGCCTCTCTGGAGATTAATGATAAAATGTCCAGCATTTGAAATGGTGTCGTTCATTCACCCTGAATAACTGTTGGAGGCTGTGTGGATGAAGAAAAAAGAAAAAGAAATGGGTGCATTATAACAGACAAGAAGCTAAATAGTCTGAGTCAGTCTGTGCAGATAAAAGGCATGAAATAAGAGAAAGAGATAAAAAAGACGACAGCGTCCAAATGTATGACATAATGTTCTGTTAAACTAAAAAAATACAGTTGTTTTCACTGGAAAAAAAAGAAAAAATGTAATGCACACCCAATATATATATATATATATATATATACTTCCCTGTAGCTACGTATTTTCTATGTTCGGAAACTCTGACACCATATTATTATATTAGTTGATTTCACCGCTTCAGAATGGATTCATAACACATGAATTAAACCATAAGTTAGTGCATTTTTCTTTTCTCAACCTAACTGGAGTTTTTCCACTGTACACAAACATACTGTACCAATTATCTTTGGAAGATTATTTGTTACAAGTTTTGCTGGTTTATAACTTCATTGGTTTCAGATTTCGCACACTGGTGGTGCATTACACATCACTGATCTGCTTCATTTACCTTTAATTGGGCTTTTTCATTCTGGAATAAAATGACAGATCTATAATCAAAGCCATGGACAGAAAAGCTGCGTTTTGTAGTGAAACTAAACTCCAGTTACTTCTGAAGACGAAAGGCCCGTTTGAACTAAAAACACATGGATGTGTAAAAAGGCTGTGTGTATGAAGTAGCTATGGCCTCTTATGTTCTGGGACACCTTTTACCCTTTAGTTTTATGTGGGTTTTCTCTATTCGCCTTGTAAATCTGACATCACACACGACTTCCAGGTCCAACGAAACATTCGCTCAAAATGACAGAGCCTGTAAACATATTCACCATCACCTCCTTTTTTAGTGAGGTTCCAATAGTGGTAGGAAAGACTCTGAACTCATTCAACTCAAACCTTGTTGTTAGTGTCAGTGTGTGTCATTTTATTTCTTCTTTATTGAAATTTTATAATCAGTTTCACCCTGTCTTAAAATTGTACTTTAAATTTTTAATCAATGTGAAGCACTTTGGGCTACAGTGTTTGTATAATTTTGTGCAATCAAATTTTAATGTTTTTTTTTTTTTTTTTATTTCACCCCATCTTAAAATTGTATTTTGATTTTTAATCAATGTGAAGCACTTTGGGCTACAGTGTTTGTATGAAAGGTGCTATACCAATAAAGATTATTATATTATTATTATTATAATAATAGGTCCAGGCATAATGGCAAAGAAAAAAATTAGACTGCACCATCGACGTCAAGAGGTTGGTACTTGTACTTGTACTTGTACTTGTAATCATCCTCGTACTCATACTCATACTCGTACTCGTCATCTCCTGCTTCATCCAGGTCCGGGGGGGCAGCACCCTCAGCAAAGCAGCCCAGACTTCCCTCACTCCAGCTACAGTACCTCAGCCAGCTTCTCCAGGGGAATCCCGAGGCGTTCCCAGGCCAGCCGAGAGATATAATAGCTGAGTCGACCCCGAGGTCTCCTCCCAGATGGACATGCCCAAGAGCACCTCCCAAGGGAGGCGTCCAGGAGGCATCCCGAGCCACCTCAGCTGGCTCTTCTGGACATGGAGGAGCAGCGGCTCTACTCCGAGCCCCTCCCAGATGTCCGAGCTTCTCACCCTATCTCTCCGCTTGTACTGTGATCTCATTCTTTCCGTCATGAGCTTTGGGTCATAGGTGAGGGTCGGAACGTAGATCGACATAGATCGACATAGATCGACGTAGATCGACATAGATCGCCTTCTGGCTTAGCTCCTTCTTCACCACAACGGATCAGTTTAGTACCCGCATTACTGTGTATGCCGTCCCAATCCACAGTCAGGAGGTTGGTATGCTAATTAAATTCCAATCGAACTATTGCATGTATGTACGGAAACTAAAGAATGACAGTTTTTCTTTACCATTTCTATTGGTTTCTAATCTGTTTAACCAGTGGCATTTTTACATGGAGATCAATAGGACCAAATTCGGCCTAGCAGCAACTTGGACCCGGATATAGAATGATGACATGATGTAGCGACTTATGCGCTGGATAATACTTAATTACTGAGGTGGTCCAGAGTAGATCGCATTCATTTTTTGGTGAGTGTAGGTCAAAGTTCAAGATCACCAAAAATTTGTTGTTTTTTTTTGGAGGGGGGGGCGAATCAGGAATGTCCTTTTCATTCCTGATTCCTGATTGATTTTACATATAGCTTCTGTTTCTCTCACTGTTAATGTGCATTGACTTCAGAACTTTGAAGGAAATTTTTTGAAGACTCTAGGCTAAAGGTCAAGGTCACAATAATGGTCAAAATTATAGATATAGAGATATAACTTTTGAACTATTCATCTTAGCAACTTCCAACAAGCTCAAAGGCACCTGAACTCATCACAGAGTGATCTGTGAGCCCCTGGTGTCATGTGTTGGAGTAAAATAGTTTTTTTTATTATTATTCTCTACACTACTGACATCATTTGTCCCAAAAAAATTTACATATACACACACACATCACAATAACCCTATAGCAGTGTAGTGTATGTGTAATAGAAAACAGTGACAGTACCATTGGTTATTTACCAGTGCCATTGCTTTGGTATTGTATAATAATACACAATAATACAAATAATACATAAAATACATTAAGAAATGCAAAAAATGCAGAGAAAAAAAAGCATACAAAATCCACTAAAATTTCTCACACACCCAACATAAGTTGGAAAAGTCTAAAGAAATTGGAATGAAAATAAACAAAATCCACTAGATTAAAACACAGGAAAAAGTGCTAAAATACAGTAAGAAATGCAAAACTGCAGAGAACATTTTTCACAAAATCCACTAAAATTCACACAGAAAAACATCATTGAAATACAGAAGAAAAGTGATAAATATCCAAAAACAATATATATGCGACTATTATATTTATTTAACAGTTGTTGCATGATGATAGATTAACCCTCATTAATGTGTTCATTTTAACACAACCAATTATTGGGTTTTATTACATTTTCATAAAATAAATGATTGCATTATGGTGGATGTAAATGTAAAAAGTCTCGGTTTATTGGTTCCTTCAAGTTGACCATCACAATACAGTGATAGTACCATTGTATATTATTTAATGAGCCCACTGGTGCACTTTTTCAGTGGCTGGAGTCACCTGATGTTACCAAAATAACATTCAGATCCTTTTTAAAGCAGCGAGAACCATCAGCGACTGTGGAAACCCATGTTGACAAGACGAGGGATGGCTCCGACAAGCGACATGCTGACAGGACAACGTGTCGATACTCCTGCCAAGTCGTTTTCCTCCTTCCTCTTCCTCATATTCCTTCAGCCTGGGAGTCACATGTCATGGGTCAAACAGGAGGAAATACTGAGCTGCTTGTTATTCTTCTTGCACAGTTGCAGATGAGCTCGTCTATCTGCAACCGAAAGACGGACGCTTTTGTCTTTGTCTGTTTATTATGGTTGTTTGCCTCAGGGGTAGAATCTGAAAATATTAAGGGAGTGATTTTAAATTTATAGCTTAGGGGGAAAAAACAACAACAAAAAAAACCTCCCACGAGTCAGACAATATAATGAAAACATTATTTTTTTTCCTATTCTTGAAATGATAAGCACATGTAAGTGAGGATTCATTAACAAAGTGCAGAAAATTAAAGCTGAATATATTTCAAAGTGTGGGATAGTGAGTCTTCACTTTAATGCACAGGTGTCAAACATATGGCTCGGGGGCCAAAACTGGCCCAGCAAAAAATATTAATAAAGTGGATCAAACCAGTAAAATACTATCATAATAGCCTGTAAATAATATAAGAAGCTATTGTTTTTCTTTGTTGTAGTGTAAAATGTTTATATTTACAACAAAAAAAATTGAAAAAGCTGAACAAATATGAACATCCTGAAATGTCTAAAGAGAAATATGTGAAATTTGATCAATATTGTGCTTGTCATTTAATGTGTGTATTTGTAAATCTTCTGTGATCTGTAAGTTGTATGAATGCAGAAAAGCATTCATAAGATATTTGCAGGTTGTTCATATTTATTCCTGTTATGTTTGAGTACAGATGAAAATGTTTTTATTATGGAATTTGACTTTTTTTTTCTCCTCAAAAACAGAAAACATTGAAGTTGACATCATTTATATGTTTTTATTCTATTATTTATATTATTTGACTGGTCCGGCCCACTTTAGATCATATTGCCCCCCACCCCCACCCCCACACACACATACACACACATCTTTATCTTATTTTTTTTCTTAAATATTTTTTTTTTAAATTTTGAAGATATTTACCTTCATCTCTATTTGTGTTTAAATATTTGTATATATTTTTTTATTTTTAAATATTTTTTGTGGTTTTTTTTTTACCATTTAAACATACATTAATTAATTAAATCTGTATTTTTTGGCATATTTTTTAAATATATCCCGTAAACTCAACTAATTTTTCTACCCTCCAATAGTTGTTTTTTTTAAACAGAACCGACACCCAATACATTCAATAACAATGGAGAACACAGCAATATTAATGGAATAACCATGGAGTGACTTCTTTAAAGCATAGGAAGCAGAATTAATTGGCTAATGCCTTTACAAAATGAGGGAAGGTAAAAATATAAAAGTCATCATTTGTTCTCTACATTCCGAAATACTGCTCAATATTGATTTAACCTTCTGAAATGATAAAAAATATAAATACAATTTTTTTGTCTAAAGATGAGGGAAAAAAACTGAAACAATAAAAATGACAACTGGACGGCTCCAGAAAGATTTAAAAAGTAATTTATGATATTTTATTTGAATTCATTTTTTTTTTTTTTTTTCTGGGTTAGATGCGTTACTTCCAACCTGATTGGACTGATTGGATGGTCAAAATCTCCAGGATATTTATCAGACACAGGTAGTAACCCTAATGACACATCCACAACTATTTTCATGTATGTTGTGTATGTATTTGTATTTCAGTTTCACAATGATTATGATTCAGTAAAAGACACAAGATAGACAATTTTCTAGATCTATGTTTAGTTGCTTGGATAGCTACTTCTAATGAGGCCAAGATAGTACCCGTAAACTCAACTAATTTTTCTACCCTCCAATAACAATGGAGAACACAGCAATATTAATGAAATGACCATGGAGTGACTTCTTTAAAGCATAGGAAGCAGAATTAATTGGCTAATTCCTTTACAAAATGAGGGTAAGTAAAAATATAAAAGTCATCATTTGTTCTCTACATTCCGAAATACTGCTCAATATTGATTCAACATTCTGAAATGATCTTATGTAGCCTAATTACCGCCATGTTAACGTGGGCACAACAAATACTATGTTAAGGAGCGACTTGTTTGGTTGTGTAGTCACGTAGTTTCTACAACTTATTTGGTTGTGTTTATTGATAAGTCGGTCCCAGTTATGACAGGGGAGGGTGTACGTCTTGCTGTGCGAACGCTAGATGCCACGCTGCTTCCTGTGAGCAGGACTCGTGCTGTGTAGCAGTGATTGCAAAATATCCTTCTGATTACCGTCAGCAAGTGTGGTAGTGGGTGTTTTCTGATTGTGTGAGCGTTGGAGTTCATTTTACAGGCTTCACAGGAATATGTAAAGTGCTCTAATAAGGAGGCGTCCATGTTAAATACAGTAGCAGTGCCACTGCTTTGCTTTTCTGGGCATAATTTGACACAGATGCTGAGTCTGTCACAAATGCAGTGGAAAGCACATTAAGTGATAAAAAAGCCAGCGTGTCCCGTCATCTGAAGACAAAGCTGTGGGAAGATTGTGGCGTAATCGCAAAAGGGATGCCGCTTGATTTTTGCTCAGTCCCGTCGCCTTGTTTTTGTAGGTCTTTGATATGAGCAATTGCAGTGTTACGGATGTGACCTTTGAACTCCTAATAGCTACAAATTACCCAGTTCGTTTTAAGGGGGCTTTACCATGAATATATCTAGTATAAATAGGGTTATATGAATATATATTATTACTATATTACTATAAAGGAACATAGAATATAATAGATTTATATCAAATGTATATTTTGGTTTGATTGTTGTTTTGTTTTTTTCTTGATTTTTGCTAGTTTGGGAGTGCTAATGCTAGCATAATCATTTATAAACAGGTGTTGTTGTATATGAGAGTGAGGATTTAATGTATTGTTGTATTATTATTAGTAGTAGTACTATCAGTTGTAGTAGTAGTAGTAGTAGTAGTGTTTAGGGCCATCAAATGATTAACAATCATTGCTGTGGATTAATTTTGATTATGATTAAATATAATTTATATTCTTGACTGACCGCAGGTCTCTCACAACATTCACAAACACCAAATGGTGAATGGTAAATGTTCTGCACTTATATAGTTCTTTTCCACCTTCACACTCATACACCAGTAGGTTTCTAAGGTCTAAGGTCAGTCCTACTGGGGGCCTAAGCCAGGGTTCAGTGTCTTGCCCAAGGACACTTCGACATATGGACAGCCAGAGCCGGGACGCGAACCGCCAACCTCTTGGTCATTGGGCGACCTGAGCCACAGTTGGTAGAGTACAACTGCATTCATATTCATAGAAAACAATACTTACTATATAATGATCATAAGGAAGAAAGATTTTTGTTCGGAGTACATATACGTTTTTACGTTTTCCATACTCACGTTTAATTTGATTTATATTAGTTATATGTGTATGTATAATAAGTATGTATGTGTATATGTATATATATATATATATATATATATATATATATATATATATATATATATATATATATATATATAAATCCTTTGTGTGTCATTATTGATGTTTTGTTGTTTTCATTACATTTTTCTACATGTTCGGAATAAAGGTTCCAATCAAACATAAATTATTCCATGTTACTGTATTTTTTTGAGTGTGAGGTTGTATGTTATATGTTTTTATGTAATTTTTTTTATTTTTATTTTGGGTTTTTTTACTCTTTGGCACATGGATGGACTTGACTAGAAACACATGCCGTTTGAAAAATCTCTAATAATATGTGTTTTATGAGAATTACATTTATCATTTGTTTTGAAAGCCAACACCTCGGGTTTGGTCACACCATCAGTCTCTGGGGGGGGGGGTTTCATCGACCACAAAACAATCATGTCTAAGAAAACCAAGTCCAAGTCCACAATCCATCCCCCTGCATTTGAGAAACAAATACAGTTGTCCAGTGGTACGTGTTGTGCTGCTTTCATCTTACCATATCTAGAAGAATAAAGTGCGAAGCAGAATATACAGTATCATCCCATCCGGCCTCCGATGTTGTTTCTCTTCACTATTCTCAAAGGATTACATGCACGCTGAAGTATACATGAGGCCCTCAGCAGATATTTTCATTCCTATGAGTGTGTGTGTGTGTGCACTGTAAAAAATGAATGTAGTATTAAGTCCTTAACGCAGATAGATAGATAAATAGATAGATAGATAGATAGATAGATAGATAGATAGATAGATAGATAGATAGATAGATAGATAGATAGATAGATAGATAGATAGATAGATAGATAGATAGATAGATAGATAGATAGATAGAGTAAAAATTAACCCATTGACATCATGATTAATCTGATTACAAATTTTAACACAATTCATCTCACCTCGTCATCTGAACCCGCTTTATCCTCACTAGGGTCACTGGGGGCCCAATCCAGCTTGAATGGGTGAAGGCGGGGTACACCCTGTATGAGTCTCCAGTTCATCTCAAGGCTGAACATATATAGACAAACAATCACTCTCACATTCACACCTATGGGCAATTTACATTAACTAATTAACCTATCAGTGCATGTGTTTGGATGGTGGGAGGAAACTGGAGTACCTGGAGAAAACCCACACAGACACGAGGAGAACATGCAAACTCCACACAGAATGGTCTGGTGTGGGAATAGAACCAGGGACCTTCTTACTGTGAGGCACGAGTGCTAAACACATATTTTTCCATATGTTTTGGATATTTTATCTTTTTGTTTTAGTGTTTTTTTCTGTATTTTATTGGAGTTTTTTAATATGTTTTGTGTGTGGGTTTTGGTTGTTTTGGTTTATTTTGCAAATTTTAGTGGATTTTACCATGTTCTGTATATTTTTTTCCTTCTAATTTTTTCTGTGTTTCTTCATGTATTTTTGTGCATTTTGTTAGCCTAGTCACGCTAGACATCCCTCGTGGCAGTAAATATAATGTGCTACCGTAGTACTCTACTTACACTCAATGTAACTTTTGGCTACATTTTCCTGGAACTGACAAATCACAGTGAAGTATAGAGTCAGAGGGACAAAGACAGACAAAGTGACGCTGTGACGTTTCAGATAGAAACAACTGGAAACAACAATAGATGGCTGCAGACTGGGTGGTGATTTCCTTTTATCAAAGATGAGTGAAGAATGTGAGAAAACGTCAGTAATCTTAAAATTCTTTTTACAATCGTTAAACTCCATAATCCACCATTTTGTTTAGTTATTCCTAACTTTCTCCAGACTCCTCCATGAACTACGTCATCCTAAAGATTACGCTGGTTGGTTGTAGTACCGTCCAATTGCATCCAGAGGATTTGAAAGACAACCTTTTAGCCCCGCCTCCCTATGAAGCACCACTAGACCCATACATGTAATGAATGGGGATAGCGTGGCTAGGCTAGTGTTTTGTGGGGAAGTTGAGTAATAAAAACAAAACAAAAAAACAGACAACAGACAAAAATAGTTTTAATCATGATTAATGAATTAAATCATAGTTTTCTTAAACAAACAAACAAACCAAAATCCATAGTGTTCTGATATTATGTTTTAAATACACGTTTCTTTGCTTCACAGCTTAAACACACGTTTTACAGCTGAGTGGATACTTTTGTAACTCCATAAATAATACAGGGTTCATACACACTCTAACCAATACTTTTCCTTGACTTTTTGGCAAATTTCCATGAGTACATACTCCTGAAAATGCAAGTCGACTTTAAACAATAAGAATAAAAGTTAAAGTGTTAAAATGTTGTGTTAAAGTTTACCCTCAGCAGTTTAACAATAAAATGAATGACAATGTGTGGTTCAAGATTAAGTTAACATTCATGTGCACGTCCCAGTAAAGCCAGACACTGCTAAATCCACACTTTCCTGGCATTTCAATTTCATGTAGGCTTTTTATTCCATACCCACTTCACCACATACGACACACTACACCTCAAGAAGTGAGTGAATAGAACGTTAAGGTTAAGATGACGTGAAATTGTTTTTATTCAGTCATTCAAAACATTTTTTTATTATTATTATTAATCACACATGATTATGCTGTGTAAAAAAACATGACTTTTCCAAAAAAAAAATTGTTTTCCAAAATCTTTCCAGGCCTGGAATTTGCATTTTTCAAATTCCAAAACTTTCCCCACGTTTTTTCAACATATGAAAATAGGTTCATTAAAAAAGATTTCAATCACATCACTAAAGAGGCGACTGTGGCTCAGTTGGCAGAGAGGGTTGTCTCATGACCAAAGGGTTGTTGGTTCGTGTCCCGTCTATGGCTGTTCACATGTCGACTCCCAGTAGGACTGACAGAACTTTAGAAACCTACTGGTGTGTGAATGCAAAGCGCTTTGAGCACCATGAAGATAGGTAACATCATTAGAAATCATGGTATTAATTTTCATTGTTATGCGGATGACACACAGCTATATTTATCGATTAAACCTGATCAGACCAGGCAAATAGATAAACTAAGTACATGTGTCCAAGACATAAAAACTTGGATGAGTGCCAATTATCATTTATTGAACCCTGAAAAAACTGAAGTCGTTATAATTGGTCCTAAAAATGCGAGAGACTCCCTAACTGACCACATAGTTACTCTGGACAACTTAAGTGTAACACCCAGTGCCACAGTTAAAAATTTAGGAGTTTTATTTGATCCAGATCTTTCATTTAAAATGCATATTAACCAAACTTGCAGAACAGCCTTCTTTCACCTGCGCAACATTAGCCAAAATTAGGAATATTCTGTCTAAAACGACTGCAGAAAAATTAATTCATGCATTTGTTACATCACGATTAGATTATTGCAACTCCTTACTTGTAGCATGTCCTAAATATTCCCTAAAAAGCTTGCAACTGGTTCAAAATGCAGCAGCAAGATTATTAACAGGATCAAATAGAAGAGAACACATCACCCCTGTGCTCCAAACCCTTCACTGGCTACCAGTTGAGTCTAGAATTGAATTTAAAATCCTCCTCCTTACATATAAAGCCATTAATGGTATGGGCCCCTCTTATCTTAAAGATGATCTGGTTCCGTACCAACCCAATAGAACCCTTCGTTCTCAGAATGCAGGTTTATTGAAAGTTCCTAGGGTTTCTAAAAGTACAGTAGGAGCTAGAGCCTTTAGTTATCAGGCCCCTGTCTTATGGAATCAGCTTCCCTTTAATATTAAAGACACCGACACAGTCTCTACATTTAAAATTAGGCTTAAAACATTCCTGTTTGAGAAAGACTATGGTCAGGTTAGTTAAAAAATTATGTGATGTATGAGTCACAGTTCAGTCTAGACTGCCCTAGGAGTTAGAATGCTGGGGGAAGTACAGTACACTGAGTTCTTTCTTCTCTTTCTCTCCCTCACACCTGTTTCTGTAACTTTTACAACCTATCTTTCATACCAAGTCTGCTCATGACTACCTGGTGTCCCCCCCCCCCCCCTGGGGGGAGTGGTGGCTCTCCTGACAGTGTCTGCACAGGAGCCATAGACGACAGGATCTGCAGTATCTCGCCTGTGCCGTTCTGTGACCCCGGACCACCGCCCCTGCCTGTCTGGACCAGCCCCCCTTCCTGCATTTATACATGGACGTTCATCTATAGCCTGTCCGTCCATGGGAGTGGATCTCTCCTTCAATGTGGTTCTCCTCGAGATTTCTTCTTTTTCCCACTGGGTTTTGAAGTTTTTTCTTGCCGAGAAGGAGGGTCTAAGGACAGGGGATGCCTGGGACTTTTCATGTATTTCTGTAGTTGATTATGTTTTTGTAAAGCCCTCTGAGACGACTTTGTTGTGATTTAGGGCTTTATAAATAAAATTGAATTGAATTGAAAAGAACTATATAAGTGCAGAACATTTAAAGAGGAATATAAACACTAGAAACTAGAAAAGCACTTTGATCACCACCAAAATCTAATCATTTCTAGATTTCCATGACCAACTTACCCTGTAAATTTCACCAATATCCGTCCAAACAAACAAACATCCAAACCAACCAACCAACGAATGCCAGCAAAAACAACAACATCTTGACTAAGGTTCAAAGGATTAATGGTGACATAAAATGTTTGAAAATTGAAATCCAAGATGGCACACAATATTCTTTTTGGATACGGGAATTTCAACTGTCTACTAGTTACAGCAACATTCAACAGAACAGATTGACAATGGTGGCCCGACACATGGGGTGGAATATCCATTGGCTTTTTTTCCCCCCACGTAAATACAACTGGATTTTTTTACATTTTTTTTTTACAGTGAGTCGTGTGTTTCCTATTATTTCAAACACACGTCCAGTATTCCATTTAGGTGAGCCAAGAATCAAACATTTTCACTCAGGCAAACAGCTGGAACGTTACCTGCATAATGGCATTACATGGTTGATTGTGGCACTGAAAAATTCAAATACACATATCCACATCATCTCGTCTATCCAGTTACTTTTCACTTCCTAGACCTAATGTCGGTCATTCAATCTGAAAGCAATTTAGCCCATTAGCGGGATGTTTAGAAGGGGGTGGGGGGTGGGGGTGGCGGGGGTTGACTAGACCATGTGTGTCTACTCCTGAACCTCCGTATGGAAAAGGCCTATACTGCAATTTGTTTTGTTAATAGCAGTATTTCTCTTCATTTAAAACTGAGCTTTTCCAGAGGTGGTCAAAGTACTCACATTCTGTACTGAAGTAGAAGTACAGCTACTTGTGTGAAAAAGTAGAAGTACTGATTCAATTTCTTTACTGAAGTAAAAGTAAAAAAGTACAACTTCTCTATTGTAATAAAGTAAAAAGTAAAAGTGCAATTTTTTTTTCTATGGATGAAATAATACTGATTTAAACAGAAAAAAACAGAAAAATGGCAATAAATAAATAAATCCAAAAATAAAGCCTTTAAAAGTGAGTTAGTGTGTAGATGGTGTGTTTTATTGGGTAATCATAAATAGGAGATGTAAAAAAACAAACATAATTATGACTTAAAAAGTCTAAATTATGAGGAAAAAAGTCAGAATTATGAGATGAAATGTAAATTATGAGGTTAAAGTCAAAACTCAGAGAGCGCAGACACCCCCTCTCCCTCATTACATTCCAGATGTCCCCATTACCAACCTGCCCTGAATATTTCATCAAGATCCGTCCACAGTTTTGTGAATTATCTTGCTAACTAACAGACACAGACAGTCAAAGAAATTCTGGCAAAAACATAACTTCCTTGGTGAAGGTAAATATCAGAAAGAAAGTCATAGTTGTGAGATAAGAAATGCATAAAAAAGTCAAAATCATGAGCTAAAATGTAAAAATTATGGATAAAACGTGCAAATTATGAGGAAAAAAGTCATAATTATGAGATAAGAAATGGAAAATTAGGACAGTATTTTTCATATTGTCACATTTGTCTATTCTGAGACTGTAAAGAGTATAAAGTACAGATATTCATATCAAAATATAAGGAGTAAAAGTAAAAAGTTCCCAGAAAAATAAAAACTACAGATACCTAAAAACTATACTTAAGTACACTAAAGGAAGTACTTCCACTTCTGAGCATTTCTGACAATAATGGAAACAACAACAGGATGTATAGGATTGTACAAATGTGCAGCGAGCAGGATGAAGCATTTAAGGGGATCTCCATAAGGTTAATTGGCTGGGTTACAGTCAACACTGTAAGCTCTGTAATTGGTGAAGTAATTATTCTGTTCAACTATTGTTTTACATTGCCATTAAGTGCAGCCAGAGTATATCAGGTAGAAAGATTTTCTTCAAATGGTTTGTGGAAGTAGGAAGTATCAGTTCCATTAGGGTTGTTTGCAAAGCAGCTACTCTGTTATGGGCCACAGACCAGACCAGTGGATTCAAATTAAACCTCCGATATCCGGACGTGCTGTTTACATGCACTTTATAGTTCGTGTTAAAAAAAAAAAAAAAAAAAACTTCTCCTTTTTTCAGAGTTTAATTGAGATCAGAATTCAAAAGTATGTTTGTGAGTAAATGCATTTTATTTTTTAATTTCTTCTTGTCATTGCAACATTTTCAGTTATTTGTTGTTGTATAGTCTATTCTCAAAACTGCAAAAAGATCTCTTAACTTTATTTTCAAATAATAGTTTGTTTAGTTATAGTCTGGTTGGTGTCTTATATAAAACGGTGACATTGTGCAGTTTATTGGACAGACTTGTTTAAAATCACACAGTGTCATTTTGGTGGCATTTTGTGTAGTATCTTTAAATCACCTTTTTATTTTTGACAATATCTGTAATTAGTTTCCTAATCTTCGTTGTGAATGCATACTTGAGCCCAATTTAATGTCCAGTGGGCCGGATCAGTAAAATAATAGCATATTAACCTAAAAAAAAATACAATTACAAGTTTGTTTTAGTGCTTTAAAAAAACTATCTAAAAAAAAAGGTGTGATTAACCTGGAAAAAAAATTTAAATATCTAAAAAAAAAATACATGAAGGTCTAACAATATTATGTTTCAATGTATCATTTACACATGTGCATTATGGATCAGATCTACTACAAAGACACTTAAGTGTTAAAATTGTGCTTAATTTTCTTTAGAAATTTCAGTTTGTTCATATTCCTTCATGTTTTTCACATTTTATTGTTACAGGATAGTTCGTAATTGTAAATATTTTCCCAATTTAATGTTATTTTTTCCACTATAAGAAAGACAGAAATTTGAAATTGTCATTATTTATAGGCGTAATCTACATAATTTTGATTTGATTTGATTTGGATGCTTTATTTCAAACATTTGTAGAATGCAACAATAATCAATACGACAATAATAATAATAATAATAATAATAATAATAATAATAATAATAATAATAATAATAATAATAATAATAATAATAATAATAATAATAATAATAATAATACACAATGACATGCCCGAAAAGGAGTAGGATGAAGCATAAGCTTTCCCATCAAATTGAGAGGAAAATACGGAGTAGTTCTCTTAATGTTATTCTGCTATAATTTGACTGTAGACCATATTGCTCTGAATGTGGAACCTGAACTAAAACCAGTTCCACGGCTTTGACTATATATAATTTTTGCACTTTTGGGGGCCGCATTTGGCCCCCGGGCCGCATTTTTGAGACCCCTGTTTTAAATGTTCCTGAAATAAAGTGTTGCTTGACTAGTCTATACTAAGGCGAAGTTAATATGTGACCCACCACCACGAAACCAGGCATAAGTCGCGCTGAGCTGTTCAGAGCTACAGCCAAATTTAGGCTGGAAGGCGATTTCTTATTTGTGTTTACATATTATCAAAAAACTGTACCTTAACACCTCTATGTTCAGTTCCTGTGGTCATTACATTGAAATCCAATCAATAAAGATGTTTATTGAGTCAATTATTTAACCAGTGACAAAAGTTCAGGCATTGCTGAGCAAAGACAAAGACGACTTCCACCTCTTTTCGCCGAACAAAACGATACCGAACACCCAAGTGTTCGGTACGAGGTAAAAGCCTATATTGAATGCTCTGTCCAATGGCGTAAGCCAAATGATTGTAATACGTCGCACTTCTTTCCTATTATTATAATATATAAAACTTCTGTGACATGTCCATCAGAGTGCCCTTTAACATCTGTGAATAATTTGTGTCAATCGGATACAAATTATTATGCGTTGCTAAGGACTTCCTACCCCAAAACAGTCCAAAACTTTGACGGACAATTTCTAAAAAATGCAAATTTTCAAAATATGTCCAAATGTGGATATTAAAATGACCATAACTTTGGTTCTACTTGTGATAGAAACATAATTTTTTCACCATCTTAAACCTTAGTTTCCACTCTACCAAGATACACAGATAACTCAGTTTTGATTTCCAGACACTTATGCCTGGTTTCGTGGTAGTAGGTCACATATATGGGGCATCACTGACTAATGTTGAAATGCACGACGCGCCACTGGTACCAAATGATGCAGAATGAAGATTTCTACAATTGCCATTAATTTTGTTATCACCTACAACCAACAGTTTTTGAGATCTTTGGAGGTCAAAGATGACATGTTGCAAAATGAACTTGTGTAATACTGTTTGTGTCAAACATAGACTGTGATGGAAATTGATTTTGACTGGGTCATTAAATGTCACTGATCACCATGAACCAAAAACATTAAACTTATGATTATTTGGCAGCTGAAATATTTAAATCACAGGTGGCGTCTTCAAATAGAGGATCAGCGATGGGTCACTAATAATTGATTTTTGACAGCTTGACCAACAAGTACATCAAAAGAAAATAAATGACATTGTAACTGAAACATTGAACAATGATAGAAAGTTTATATCAAAAGAAACAATGAGAAGAAGTACAGAAAAATAATTATGATTCATATCAAATATAGTCAGTGAGACCAATCATATCTTGGATTGTCTTATTTTACAACTGAAGCCACAACATTATATTAGACTCAGACAATTTATGAACATTCCAGCAACACTATTTTTCGCAAGAGGTGAGATTAGGAATTATCTGAATACTTGGATGTGACGTGTCTTAAATACACATGCCATGTGTTCTTGAAATCAATAATTTAACCATCATAAGCATTTTTTCGTACAAAAAAACTCTGAAAATGTGTTTAAACTTCCTTTAAGTTTTTATATCAGACTTAGACTAACTGCTGTTTTGCTTTTTTATTGATTTCAACATAAATGTCTACTATAGTAGTTTCAATTTCTACAGATCACTCCATCTTGCACTAGTATATTGTAACTATCTGTTTATTATTCTCTAAAGGTGTTTTTTTTGTACATAAGACACAGTATTCCTAGTATATATATTTTTTTATTTCTAATTTAATTTTATTATTTAATTCTATGATTATTTGCACTGCTTTACTTCCTTTTTGCACCTTTTCGTACTTTTTTTTACCCCACTGTGTGTTTCTGTGAGCTCCTGTGACAGTCTTATCTTAATTTATTTTAACAATTTAAAATCAATCAAAGTCTCACCCTCTCCCTCTCACTTTCTGAACCTGCTTTATTTTAAGTGGGGTCACAGGGGTCGGTGGGGGCCTATCCCAGGTACAGCGGGCGAGTCTCCAGTTCATCTCAGGGCTGAACATATATAGACAAACAATCACTCTCACATTCACACCTATGGGTAATTTAGATTAACCGGTGCATGTCTTTGGATGGTGGGAGGATTTCTCTAAATATCTCGTCATCTGAACCTGCTTTATCCTCACTAGGGTTGTGGGGGTCTGTGTGGGCCTAATCCAGCTACAATGGGTGAAACAATCACTCTCACATTCACACCTATGGGCAATTTAGATTAACCAATTAACCTATCAGTGTCTTTGGATGGTGGGAGGAAATCAGATTACCTGGAGAAAACCCACATAGACACAGGGAGAACATGCAAACTCCACACAGAAAGGTCTGGTGTGGGATTCGAACCAGGTTCCTTGTTGCTGTGAGGCACAAGTGCTAACCACTGCAACATCGTTTCTCTCGAATCTTTAGAAATATCATGTAATATTCACCTTTTCTCCCCATGTATGCATGGTTTTCACCTACGCAGACATGGGCAGAACATGTACTAAAGGAAATATATATACCATAAATATATGTGTCTATATAACTTTACACTGAGCCTTTTCCTACTCAACTTCTGGTGGTGACATCCTTGATCCATGACGAAAATCCACAACAGTACATTCCACACAGAATGGTTCCAGCCACTGGAATTAGATCCAGGATCTTATTGCTGTGAGGTACAAGTGATAACCACTGTACTGCCCTCAGTTAAAGTTATTTTTTTAAACTTACAATTCAAGACAAAATGGTTAAATGTATTTACCTCTGATAATTTTTTTTTAAATAATTTTGTTATATTATTTGTTATTTTTTGAGGATGAAGTTGACCTTTACTTGGAATCACTTGCCACCAACTAAAATTGGCACACTAAACAAAAGAAAATTACAAAACTAGCAGCTGTCACCCGAATGTGCAAAAAAATTCACTATGTCTTTCATTATAACCACTGTTTTTAAGGCATGGACATTTTTGTGTGTGTTTGTGTGTGTGTTTTCATCAAAAATGTAGTGACAACATGATCAGTACAGATCATTTATATTTTATTATATAATTATTATATATATATATATATATATATATATATATATATATATATATATATATAC
Organism: Siphamia tubifer; assembly: GCA_020466265.1. Taxonomy (NCBI): domain Eukaryota; kingdom Metazoa; phylum Chordata; class Actinopteri; order Kurtiformes; family Apogonidae; genus Siphamia; species Siphamia tubifer. The sequence goes on along the minus strand of CM035786.1, from coordinate 45,232,038 downwards.
ACTGTTATTCTTATTTATCATCTCCACATAGTTTTATTCCTTCTGTATATATTTTTTCAATCCTGCATATTTTTGTATAGTGTACATAAGCATATTAGTCTTTTTCTTTTTCTCTCTGTGTTTGTGTACATATACTATTTATTTATCTATATGTTGTCTTCTCTTGCTGTCTCTCTATTACTCTATATCGCTGCTACTGTAACATATTAATTTCCCTGTTGTGGGATCAATAAAGTCAATCTTATCTTATCTTACTAGTGGAAATTCCAGGTTTACTGCAGCATGATTATAGCACAGCACACAAAAGTTATTGCTTCTATAAATGGATGAATTCATAATTCTTTATACAATATACAGTTTTTTTTAAAACAAATATAAATATAAACATATTACTAAAAAAAATTATTACATCATCATTGGATTCTGACAGCTGCAGGAAGGAACGACCAGTGATACCTGTGTTTTACACACCTGGGGTGTTTCATCCTGCCATTGAAGGAACTTGTCAGTGCAGTTGGTGTGTGTTTCAGAGGGTGGGAGTCTGATGGAGGACACCTTGGCTCCTCCTCCACAGATTCCAGAGGTCATCCCAGGACAGGCCTTCTTTATCAGTTTGTCCCGCCAACAGAGACATACACACACACACACACACACACACACACACACCCTAAAGAACCTCAGCCTCCTGCTTTTTTGTAAAATATTATGTTCACAAATATAAAGGACAGACCTGTTTAGCTTTTGTGTGGAACCTGTGACTTTATTGATTATAATTAGTATTATTACTGTCATTATTTGTTTATTTTTTTATTAGTTTGGTATATAGTTGTAGGTTCTTCTGCTGTTGTTTTTGTTATGTTTGTCTGATTTAGTCAATTTGTCTCTCTGGTTATTTATTTATTCATTGATATTTATTCGGTGTTTCCTTCAAGAATGTGTTAGGGTTAGGGTTATTATTATTATTATTATGTATTAATTTAAAAAAAAACACTTTTTCCGTGAAAACAACAAATGAGATAAAGTTAAACAATAGACTGTTTAGTAAAGTAAGGTAGGAGACTAAATACGTTTTGTTTCTTAGCACTCCTTTTCCAATGTGCAAATGCATGGTTTGTTTGGGTGTTCCATGTACATTTCCTTTGTTTATTTATTCATTTTTTTGTTTGTTTATTCATTTGTTTGTTTCTCTTGGTTTCATTAATAAGGACGGATCAGGATTGTTTTGTTTGATACATACTCAAAGAGGATTGATATTAACTGAATTGATGGTGTAAATCAGAGAGAATGTGTTGATAAACAATTATGGATGTTTGTGTTGATGGAGGATTAGATGTGTGTTGGACCAGAATGTATTGGGAGTATTGGTTTGATAAGGTTTGATTGAGTTGATAAGTTTACTTCTTCCCACCCCTTTTCGGTTACATCATTTTTTACTGTTGATTGATGTGTTGATTATGTGTCCTCGAAATAAATTGAACTGAACTGAACAAAGCAGCTAAAATTTAAGAATATAACATAATACACTGAAACGAAATGTTTTTTTTTTTCCAATAAATATTAACTATCTCCGTTTTCAATTTTTGGCCCAGTGTGAATTTGAGTTCCACACCCCTGCACTACAGCTTCTATGGTTTATTGGAATGCTTCTACCACAGTCCCCAGTGAGTCCAGCTCGTCTCCAAACACTGACTCGGCTTTTTTCACTATCGCTTCTCTAGCTGTTTTGCCTCGCCTAATTTGATGCAGCCTCCCTAGCACAAAGCAGCTTAGAAGAGTCCACTGGCTACCAACGACTGGTAAAACATATGCAGCACCTCATGGAGGACGTCAAAAGACCTGCTCCTCATTACGAACAATAGCCAGCTGTTGCTTTTGATAAAGTGCATCCATGTTCAGGGACTAGTCCATCTTGTTGTCAAGGTGCAGAAGATGTAAATAACTCGCCACCAGCTCTCATCATTCACCAACGATATGAACAGGGCTCCAGACTTCCTGAAATCCACCACCATTTCTTTGACCTTGGAGGCGTTTACAGGTTTACTTGGTTGTCATAACAATCCAGATGTTTATTGTCTTGTTTTGTGGTTTTTCTGTTTGTCTTCCTGTTACTTCTGTCATTGTAAGTGTCTGGGCTTTTATTTGGATGTGGGTCTCGTTATGCTTCCTGACACAGGTGTTTGCCACGCCTCCTTTTTGATTAACCTGATGTGTCTCACCTGTTTAGCCCCATATTTAAGCCCCTCCAGTTTCTTTGTCAAATCGCACATTTCTTTGTCCTGGCACATCAAATGAACGATTTACTTCACATCTTGGTCTCTCTGGTTATCAATCTGCTTTTGTACTTTGGTTCTGGTCTGTTGTCTACCTCTTGTGTATTTTGTATGTTGGAATCATGGTACCGGACCTGGAATCCTCATCTGACACCAAGTTTTCCTCCTCCCTGTTGGCACCGTATTAGATTCAGATTACACCGGTAATGCATTTTGGTTTTTCACTGTTCTGACCCTGATCTGCTTACTGACCTCGTCTCTGCCCTGTTCCCTAGTTGCTGCCTCGATGAACCCTTTCCTGGTAACACCTGTTGAAGCAGCATCATCAGAACAGCATCCACATTATTTTAATAAACCTGTTCAAACTTTATTGGTATGGTCTGTGAGTCTTGCCTGTGGATCCTGTTTGTTTCTGGTACCATATAACTGCGAGCTATTGGGTCTGTCCAACATGTTAAGGCTTCAAATGCCTCAGTTTGCTACTCGTCGAAGCCAGAAAAGGATTTGTTGAAGCTTAAACCAATCACATCACTCTCTCCTTTGACGCATGTGAAGCTAACTGGTAGATGAACTTCGAATGTCGAGCAGCTGGATTATTTTCCTTACTATGACGACTCCAAACTCAGCTTCTGATTGGTCAAGATACAAGGAACATGGAGACATGTAGTGAAGGGTTAGGTTGTTACTTTTTTTTTTACATTATCTCTCCACTCCAACTCCTGCATTTCGGTCTAGCATTGAAGTTCAACCAATCAGAAGCTGAGTTGGCATCACCATAGTAGAAGAAAAACCTTGTGGTTAGGTGCAAGGCGAAAACCTCCTTCCTTTTAATAAATGCCTCCAGGGCTGCCCTCTGCTCCATTTTTAATGACAATTCAAGTTGAAGTCTTTCAACCCAGCATCTACGGCTGGGTCAAAGGCTTACCGCTGTTCCATGTTTGTAATGAATGAAGATTTTGGTACACAATCCTGGGGTTCAGCTTGCAGTTCGTCACTACCCAGAGCCGGTGGAGATGCTCAATATTGATTGGCTTCTGACAAAGAAGGTGGAGTTCCTGATTTCTTTGGAGTTTCAAAAGCTGTAGATAGCCTGCCTGGCCAGACTAATTGCAAGAACACCTTTCAATGTTGCGTCAAACTAGGATAGGTGAGCCCAGGCTACATAATGGTTGATTGAGGCTCAGTTGGTAGAGTAGAGTTGTTCAATGACCAATGTGGTTCAAATCCCTGCTCTGACTATCCACATGTCAAAGAGTCCTTTGGTAAGACACTGAACCCCTAAATTGCTCCCAGTAGGGTCTGCCCCCCCCCCCCCCCTCTTTTTTTTTAGGTCTTCCATCGACCCATTCTTCCTGACTCCAACCAAGTTTGGTTCATTCCTAAACCTAACCAAACATTGATCACAGCAATGTCTACATTATTCAACAAAAAAAAAAAAACCTGCACATTGAAATATGACACTATGGTCTGGGCTGAATATGCACCATTTAGGAGTCCACCACTTTACACACTGCTCTGTCACTCATTAACTGAAGACCATGCAGGCTATGTCTTAAAATTGTGGTTACTAGTGTATTAGTCTGTTTTACAATGTGTGAAAATGAAATCTAATTAGTGATACCCACTTAATTACATGTGAGAAATCAAGGCAGCCCTTGCCTGGTGAGACTTTTTTAGTACCAGGACATGTTTGCAGGATCTCCACAAGGTTCACTAGTTAGGTTACAGTCAACAAAACGAGCCCTTTAATTGGCAAGGTAATTATTTTTGCTCTTTTATGTCATCATTAACTATGGCGGGGGAATATCAAGTTGAAAGACATGAATGAAATGGTTTGTAGCACGCAGAAGTATCCGGTAATTTAAAATGTTTGTAAGATCTATTGTGTTCTAGCATCGAGAGTGGAATGAATAAATATATAAATATGCAAGTTCTGTCTTTTCAAAAATAAACATCAAATTGTGCACTTCAATATCGTCCAGAGGTGTCATTACGCCCAGTGGTTAAATTTGCTTTGTTTGAGGAGAGGGTTTATGTAACCCATGGTCAATGGTCATGTTATTTCACAAGTATCTACATTATATTGCCCTCCCATTGTCAACAACTTATGTAATAATTTGTTTTTGTTCGGTTTTATTGTGCAGGCTGGCTGTGTGAGTGAATAGTTATCTATGCAACGAGGATGCTAATACTTTTCAATTCATCACACAACAATAACAAGTCATTTATTTGCTCATTACAAAGCTGCATGAAGATGATAAAATGCAGCACAACAGATACACTACAGTGGTGGGAAGAATGGAATTAGATACTGAGGACCCGTATTTAGCCATAGCAACAAATAACGCATGTTAAAAATCTAAGGCTGATAGAACAAGAATTAAAAAAATAAGTAAAATATATGTCTAAAATGGTATAAATATAAAAGGTGCTATTTCCAACCCCAGCGTAAATACAGTACAGTGCAGACCCAAACACACATGTTCCTTCTCAGCATGCACTTTTCTTATTTTTTCCCCCTGGTTAAATAAGAATTATCTCATCCATTAACTTTTACTTCAGTAAAGGAATTGAATCAATACTTCCACTTTTACCAGAGTATTTTTTCATGCACACACTTTTTACTTGAAGACAGAATGGGAGTACTTTTATCACCTCTCAGGCATTTGTGATTTAATGGGAAACCACATTACAAACTTTATTTATTTTTATTTTTTTTACATTTAATAAATACCTGTGATGTTTTGCACATACATCTAATGGAAAACTGACTAGTGTTGTTGTAAACATCCCTACTACTTTACTCCACCCACCAAATTTTTGTCTTGCACAACTCCCTACTTACATTACGACCACTTAAAGGTGTCATTACACTGAAAACCACTTTTCCACGCTCCTTTTGTAATCTGATGGGTCACCCCAACTTACCAACACATGCTGCCTTTGACAGTGGTTTGTCACCTCCATAACGCATTCACAGAAAACAACAAAATAAAAAGCCGGTCCGTCTGACATCAGATGGACTTTAGCGTCACCCATGTGGGGTTGAGCCAATCCCTGGCAGCGAATCTGAAGTAGCATTAGCATTAGCATCTACAAGATAAGATCGCGCCACAGTAGCTGCTGCACAAACTGGTTCATGTGCTCTCTGTGTAAATAAAGCCTTGTTTTTTTTCCCTGGCTGTTTTCAGAACAAGCAATAGCATGAAACCTAGCTGGGTGCTACTTTGCTAAAGGTAAACACACAGGGAGAGCGACAGGGTTGTCCTTCATGCATTCTGAGCCAGAGATGCCCCGTGACCGCGTCATGGACATTTACGAGGAAGTACCGGTAAACTCTGTTGTTTGACCTCAAGTAATTTTTCTACCGTGAAAAAACAGCTGGAAACAAAGCAATCTGGACCTTTTTTTTTTTTTAAATAGAACCAACACACAATGTATTCAATAACAATGGAGAACACAATAATATTAATGAAATAACCATGGAATGACAGCTTTAAAAATTCTGTACATCTTGAAAAAAAAATCATCTCATTCCACTTCAAATCAATGAGTAAAAAATAAATAAAGATCCAGAAAACTTTGGGAAAGGGTGTAACTAATTGGCTGCTCTGCTAAAGCAGCATCCAGTCATTGGCGTAGCCTCAGTGATCACTGCTTGTCATTAGTATTGGCGTCTTCTCTTCCAGTATTAGACAAGAAGCCACCTTTTTTTCATTTAATCAGAGAAAATCATCTGCATATTTTTTTGCCAACTTCCTACACCACAGTCACTAAACATTCTAATGACTTCAAGCTAGCTTAACGAAAACTGATCCCAATTATTGCACATTCCATTTGAGACCTTCCTTACTCAGGGGTTATTAAACTGAAGTGTTTTATGCCATTTTATCCACTTAACAGAGGCAGTCAACTAGTGTATACAGATTTGATGATCATCTCTATTAAATGTGTGGGTTTGATAAAGTAGAAATGAAGAGATTTTCACCCAGTCTTAAATGACAGCATCACACTGTTATTGTGGAATGAAATATGATTTGGGGCTTGTTGAGCCACGATTTGTAATAACAGTGCATTTTGTAATAAACGTCCAAAGACACCCCTGGCTCAGTTGGTAGGGCAGGTCATCCAATAACTGAGGGGTTGGTGGTTTGAATCCCGCTCTGTCTTAGGGCAGTCTTTTGTGTCCTTGGGCAGGACAACACATTCTTCACTTGTTGTTCTTCTTCTATGGTTCCGGTTGTTTCTCTCCCAATCGTTGCAGCGTCACTTTGTTACGCCCACCCTCTGACTCTATACTTCACTGTGATTTGTTGGTCAGTTTCAGGGAAATCTAGCCAAAAGTTAACCTTACTTACATCATCTGGCTGCGTTACGCTACACTCACACAACCATCTTAGTACCATGAGGATCAACTTTACTTCATAATGAAGGAGCCAATCAGTTTTGCAGGGTGTGACTACCCAGCTGTGTTATAGCTGGTGTGACGTAAAGCAGAAGTGACGGCAGTGTAGTCTTTTCAAATACACAACAATGGCAGCGTGCGTTTGGTATCCCAGGGTCCATATAGACTCGGCTATTTCCACTGTTTTGGCTCCACTGGTGGATAAAGAAATAGGACAAGTACAGAAGTTTAAACTCCTGCTGTTAATGTGTATATACCTGATGCAAACTATTTTAGCTGATTAAGCGACTTCAACGTGAGTGACTGAATGCGGTGCGTCAGTCTAGATGATGGACAGATTTTTCATCTAATCACATGCAAGAATTTTAGTACAGGCCCCTCCTTTGAAGACGGATCGGTTGCAAAAGGGTCCCAGTCAGGTTAGCCAGAAGTTACATTGAGCATAACTAGACTACTATGATAGTACATTAGATTTGCTGCTGCTCGGGGCGTCTAGCGCAGCTAGGCTAGAGCTAACAAACACTAAAGTCATTTGTTTTCTGATTCTTCTTATGAGTCAAAGGCCTTTCAGAGAAGTGTCATATTGCCCGCTGGCGGCCACTCTGACTCAAGAGAGTTAAAGTAAATCTTACAAGACTTATCACAATCAATGTCTGAAGCAGATACTTTCCAAAAAAATGTAGAGCATTCTTATTAATTATTATTATTAATATTATTATTATTACTACAAAATGTGGTTCAACAGGGTTGAAGACATTGACTAGTTTTTCTGTGTCCGTTTGCATTTAGTTGCTAACAGAAGCCCACATGCAGCAGTGCAGGGCATTAGCATCCATCGGCTGTGTAGTGGAAGCTTTCAGGTATGGGGTCATCAATCATTCACCTACTTCTGACATTAACTTTCTTGTCAAAGCCACTGTCTCCAGTTTGTCTGCAGACTTAAAGATTTGAGAGGCACTTTTTATTTGCACGCTTTTAACTCCACCCAGCTGGGATAATGGAGCTGGTTGTGTGCAAGCAATTAATGCAACCACAATGCCAAAAGTGGTGATTTGTCATACACCCATGATACATAATCATTAGATGAAATGTAACGCGTTTCAACCGCTGGACCTTGGGTTTATGTTGTGACTGTGTCTGTCTGCCGGTTTACACTCTCACCCGTCTGTCCCACTTACACACATACTCCAACACAGTCTCTCAAGTGGGGTATGCATATACCCACAGGGGTACTTGGAGGAAGCCCAGGGAGTACTTCACTTTTTTCTTTTTTTTGGGGGGGGGGTTATACATTAAATAAGTTATTATTTATTGACTACAAAATAAATAATGACAATTAATGCTGAATTGCAAAGACAATACATATCATGTGACTAGAAAAGCACTCCGCCAAGGCAGATCACCCCCCCCCCCCCCCCCACACACACACACACACACACACACACACACACACCACACACTCCTATCCTGATGAGATTTAATCAGATTTATCACACAGTTGGTTTGGATTAATTTTGATTAATCATGATCAAAACACTATGTTGGTCCACTGTTCAGCCTCAGGTTTTATTTTATTTTTTATTCAAATTTTCCACAAAAATACCCTAAGAAGCAAAAAGAAAAAAATGTGGAGAAAGAAATGTACAAAACATGTAGCCTATCCTATAAGGTGGGATAAAGGTTGTCTTTCTGTATGCAATAGGACGGTACTACAACCAGTCAGCGTAATATTTAGGATGACGTCGTTTGCGCCAGAAATTTCACAGAGGAGTGAGGAGAAAATTATGAATGACTAAACAGACTAAACAAAGCCATTATTATTATTATTATTATTATTATTATTATTATTATTATTATTATTACAGTGGATTATGGTGCTTAACGACTGTTGTCAGTTGTGTAAAAATAATTTAAACTCATCTTCACCCATCTTTGATAAAATGAAATCAAAACCCAGTCGACAGCCATTTATCATCATTGTTCTTCATTTATCGTTATTTCCAGTTGTTTCTCTCTGAATCATCGCAGCCTTACTTTGTTACGCCCGCCCTCTGACTATACTTTCAGGGAAATCTAATCAAAAGTTTCATTGAGCGTAACTAGACTACTACGGTAGCAAATTATATTTGCTACCGCTAGGGGTGTGAAGCACTGCTAGGCTACAAAACATGCTATAATCCACTAAATTTCACCAAAAAAAGTGATAAAAAATTCCAAACATATTCCAAAAACTTTCTAAAAAAACTGAAAAACCCTTCTAAAAATATGTCAAAATATCCAACACATATGCAAAAATATGAATTCAAAAGAGAGTGTGACAGAAATCTCAGAATAGATTGTGCTTGGGTCAATATGGGGGAGGGGGTAATTAAAAATGATAAACAAATCCCAAACAAGATGGAATAAAAAAAAAAAAATACATTCATAGACCTCACCAAGGAGAAAAAAATAAAAAATAAATAATAATAATAATAATATAAACAGAATAACATATGTATATTGTTTGCTGTGCTTTAGCATATGTTACCGTTTGCAGCAAAAATAACTCTTTAGTCACTAAACTGCTCTGCCTTTTAGCCAAATGACACCATTTTCCTCTAAGTGTATTTTGCATGTTGTTATGTAGTTCCTGATTGTCATTTAGTTGGACTTTTTAAGCAATAGGGCTGGTAATTTATCATACATCTAATTTTAACTCCCTGGACTCTACCTCCCGTCTACTCCTGCCCTTAATATGAAGGCATTTCAATAGCACTGAAGCCCCTAGGCTGACAGCCATGAGATTAGTATGAATGTATTACCCCCTTGAGTGCCATAGCCTGTAATAAGTTCCCCATTAATCGTATCCGTTGGGGAAAATTTGTTTAGGCCTTAATTACATATCATTAAAATTGGTCTTGATTCTCTGAGATTTAAGCTCAGAATTAGACTCTGCACATTTTCTGCTTTCTTTGCCTTTGGCCATTCTACAAATGTATGTTACTTTGCTTCTACCACCAGGGTGATTTCTCATGGTCTCACTTATTGCTCCAATGCATCCTTGGTCCTTTACACATTAGGACGTTCTGGCGTTTTAATTAATTTTGTTTCATTATTTAGTCGTCATATGATCTGTTTATTTTGGGGGGTTTTGCTTTTTATACACTGTAAAAAGTGTAGTGATTTTTACAAAATCAATGTCCGTTTTTCACATTTAAAATATTTGGACTCTGCAGAATCTAAATTAACCCTTGGACTCCTGAGACTTCAGCAATTCCAGATTCTAATGAAAACACAATGGAAGCAAAATAATAAAATAAAAAACTAAAGATAGAAAATTAAACAAAATAAGCAACATCAACTGAAACTAATAAATATTCACAAAATAACAAATAACATGGAAAAATGAAACAAAAAAACAAAATGTTCTAAATAACTAGTATTGTAATTTGGGCTTTTTCTTTTTCTAACTTGCTTTGTGACATCGTTTTGTTCCATGAACAAAATTCTCAGTAAAATAACAGTTAAAAATCACGTCAGCTCTGATGCATCAGGGGTTATTTTAACTTTTATAACATTTGATTTTAGTTTCAATTTGTAGAGGAAGAAGTTCATTAAAAGTTAACACTTAGAGAAAATCCATATGCAACTCACTTAAATAAAAGTCTGTTGTCCATTCATATCATTTATAATTTAATTTTCTTAAAATCTCGTCTCATCTCGATCTCGTGAACCCAATATCGTGTCTCGTCTCATGAGCAGAGTGACTCGTCACACCCCTAATAAACACGGATCACAAACTCGCATTTTAAATCATGTGAGTAATTTGTAATTTATTTTGTAATGACATATGAAATCCAGGCTAACAGTGTGTGTGTAATTCATATTTGACTCATTTTGATCCAGAACCAGAACCTTTGATTTATGTCCTTTGGAGATTAATTTAATTCAGTTTGAACCAAAATTTAGACTTCAAAATACAAAAAGGTAGAGTTTCACAATAAAATCAGTAATTTTACAATGTGTTAATTAGTAATTATTGGCTATAATGAACAGCTCCCTGCTGCACTTTTTACAGTGTATGCATCAGCTCTGTAACTAAGGTCAATTATTATAATAGGAAAACGAAATTCTTTTCACTAATTCATATCTTCTAGCGTTTTCCTCAGGGGGGGAATTTCCACTTGTGCTATTGGAGACTGAAGCAGAATCAGGAGAGTCTTTCAAACGCCTGTCTTGAATTGCTAAAACACTTTGAGGTCAGCTGCTAGCAATGAAGTTAACATCTGAGCTTGGCTGAAAGGTAAAGTGAAAAAGGCCGGTGACCTCGAAAAGTTGTGCATGACTGCTAATGCATTTCAAATGATATCCCCCAATATTGAACATGGAAAATGCATTCACAATCACATGGTCATAGTGAGACTCATTACAAAAGGTCTCTGGAAGCTTAGCTGTGTTCAAAGTCCAGTTGAAAAGCTGAATACACAACTACGCACTGTGTTATCAAATATTAGAATGCTTGGAAAATTGATAATACCTTCATATCAATATGATGAGCCATTTGCAGATGCTCTTAAGAAATCTGAGCTACAACAATGATGATGATGCTATAATATGAAAGGAGATACATGTACAGCACTGTGCACAAGTCTGAGGTCCTCTTTAGCTTAGCTGGTTTTACAGGGTGGAAATGAGCATGCATATTTATTACCCTTAAGGGGGATTGTTTTTGGTTACTATTTTTGTTTGTCCATCTGTTTGTTTGAATAGAATAGAATAGAATAGAATAGAATAGAATAGAATAGAAGTACTTTATTGATCCCAACAACTTGGATTGTTTTGCAACAACAGCATTAACATTAGAAGAAAAGCAAACAAAAGTGAGGTGCAATGACATAAGTAATGTGTAAAGACAGGTAACTGTAAAGTGTAAAGAATTTAATTGAGCAATTCCATCATTATGGACATGACCAAAATGGCAAAAAAATGACCCAGTTCCTTTTTATTTTCTCCCAGTATCCAAATAGATGTTGGATATTTTTTATTTTACCTGAATGGTGAGTGTGTTAATGACCAGGTCATGGGGTGAATCTTTCACAGAAATATCATTTTCAGAATAGGACTGGACTTCGCAGTAATGCTAATGGTAAGCTAATTCATGAAAAGGTTCAATGACAAACCGTTTTTTCTTTTTTTACAAATCAAGAACAATGGTCAACTAACATTACCAATGCAAGGCTTATATTAGCATATGCTAATCCAACATTAGCAACATTCAAAACCAATGCAACATTAAAATTAGCACAACTAAAACATCCATAACTCAGTAAAGCCAATGCTAAGTTAACATTAGCACATTTTAAACATTCATAACTCAGTAAGGCCAATGGTAAATTAACATTAGCATATCTTAAACATTCAAAACTCAGTAAAGCTAATGCTAAGTTAACATTAGCACATCTTAAACATTCAAAACTCACCAGTTCAGTCAGTTCACAAAACATTAGAAACACAGGTCCCCAGATAAAAGGCCATGGTGAAAAAGGTTCTGCAGCTCCTGTCCCTTGGCTCCTGAGGACGAGAAGCCTGGCCAGCTAATATAGTTCTTTTATTAGGCGATTGACATGTGTGCAGGTCATGCTGCATTCACTGGTCAGAGAGAGGGTGGGGAAAAACACAGTTCAACCAACATTAGCCATTTTAAGTCCAAGTAAATGAGTAATTCTTATGTATAGTGCTGTACAGTGTAAAATAATTACAATACAGTTAAAATGCAATATATATTAGGGCTGTCAAAATAATTGCATTAATGCGGATTAATTCATCATCATGATTAATCTGATTAAACAATTAAAACACAATTAAATGGAACAGTTGTTTTGTTGAAACTGAATAAACATATTAATGACATATATATATATATATATTCATATTTTTGCATATATTTTTGATATTTTATCATTTTTTCTGTATTTTACAGTTTTTGTATATATTTTGAATTTTTCTATCCATTTTTGTGGATCTTTACAGAGCCCACCTGGTGACATGTGTGGAAGAAAAAAAAAAACACAACAAGTGCATACACAGTAAATTTTGCAGTGTTAAATCAACACTTAGAGAGTTTATTTAACTTCTTCTAGAGTGTGTTTGGTCCCATTGTCTCCAAATTAACACTGCAAATTCTACAGTGTACCATACTTTGATATCTCATGCTCACGATCGTGTGTGTTTCGATCACGCATGTGTTTTGGTCCACAACAGTGTGCATCTGTAATCTGCATCCGTCTTGTAATACTATGATGTGGTAACATGGCAGTGCAGTCTGTGTCCTGAAATAATTATATATTATATATGTATAATCAGTCTAATGTCCTGAAATAACTATATATGTCATGACGGGTGAGGTGGAGGGAGGACTCAGATGCTCAGTGTTGAAGGAAAAAATAATTTAATAACATACAGAACAAAAAGAGATTAAACAGAAAAAAAGACTAAACAAAACCTGGGGGTAGATCAGCCAGAGTCCGTGGTGATGAAAGAAATGTCCAGGTTATGGTAACAGGGGAAATAGTCAGAGTGTTATGGAGTTGACAAACTCAATGGTCTCGAACCAGCAACTGCAAGCTTCACTGCTTAAGTATCGTAGATCAGCAACGACTTGCAGCTGCACGGTGCGGGTGAGGTGAATCAGGCCATCACTGGGGGAAAGGTTGTGATAATATATTATATAATTATATTCAGTCTAGTGCGACAGCGCCACAGCAAAACTCGGTTTTGAGGCTACATCAGCTGAACTGTGACCAGAAGAATCCATTGATCTAAAACATTAAGTATCTGTTGACCAAAAGATTCAAATCAATACTTATAAATAATTGGTGTAAAATGCAATTCATTATCTTTTCATAGCCATCAGATATGATCCATTTGAACTTTCAGAGGCTCCGTATTCATTAGTAAAATCCAGAGTTTGAACAATATCAGTGGATGGAAACACTTGGTTTATGTTCAGTTAAAGCTAGATTTCATTGATGAAGTCCCCTCCCCAACGCAGTTTTCCATTTTTGATATAATACCCCAAAATGTTAATCTGAGTTTTTATGGATATCTACATGGTTGGTAAATTAAACATTGGAAAGTTGGTGATTTTCACTTAAAAATGCAAAATATAGAACATAATATTAGAATAAATCACAACTAGTCACTTAAATAGTAATGATAGAGAAAGAAATTAATTTGGGAACTGTCACAACAGTAGCACTGGGTCTTTATGGGTTCATCACCTGATGTCTTACATACTGGGTCTTTAAATGTAAGCAGTGCTAACACTTGCACCACATAATGTTTACATCTGTTGATAGCATTTAGCATCAGACAACAGCTCAGACAGGATGACTGTTCGCATAACGAGCTTTGCGTGGAGCTGTCAGCGGTAACCTTTTCACAGCTTCATTTCCCCATGCAGAACACCTGTGGCGCGCTGGATGTTTTCTTGGCAATGTGCTGCGCTTTGTTTAAGATTCAATGCAGAACCTCCGTGCCTTTTGTTTAACTGCAGAATGAAGGAACACTAAATTTAAGCAGGGTTATTTATATATATATATTTATATATATATATATATATATATATATATATATATATATATATATATATATATATATATATAATTTCTTTCTCTATCATTACTATTTAAGTGACTAGTCGTGATTTATTCTAATATTTTGCACCAACTTTCCAATGTTTAATTTACCAACCATGTAGATATCCATAAAAACTCAGATTAACGTTGAGGGGTATTATATCGAAAATGAAAAACTGCGTTCGGGAGGGGACTTCATCAATGAAATCTAGCTTTAACTGAACATAAACCAAGTGTGTGTATATATATATATATATATATATATATATATATATATATATATATATATATATATATATTGTTTTCAGTTTTTTTTCTGTCTAGTATTGATTTAAATTTTTTTTAAATTTGCATCATTGCACAGCTTTTCAATATCGAGACCAATTTCATCCTCCATGTATAGAGCAATAATGCATAGAAAACATGACCCCCATTGTGTGTAGAGTAGAGCTAATACTGGCATATTGTGCAGAAAGTCAAGACCGAGTCCAAAGAGGTTCAAGTCCAGGACAGAAAAAAACAGTTGTATGCATGACAGTATAAAGTTTTGGGTTATTATTTGTTCATTTAAAATAAAATTAAAAAAACTGTCTCACAACACCCAGGATTTCTAAGTAGAACAATTCCCTTGGAAATGACATCATCTAATCTAAAGAAAATACAATGACATAAGGTGATACCTGTAGTTACATGTACAACTGATACAAATACCAATCCACTACTATTACCACTGACAGGTACTAGTACTGAGCATTTGAGCAACTAGCTCCAGACATATACCAGAATGACTAGTATTACCAGTGTAACATAGACCAGAATGACTAGTATTACCAGTGTAACATAGACCAGAATGACCAGTATTACCAGTGTAACATAGACCAGACTGACCACAATTACCAGTGCAACATAGACCAGAATGACCAGTATTACCAGTGTAACATAGACCAGAATGACCAATATTACCAGTGTAACATAGACCAGAATGACCAGTATTACCAGTGTAACATAGACCAGAATGACCAGTATTACCAGTGTAACATAGACCAGAATGACCACAATTACCAGTGTAACATAGACCAGAATGACCAGTATTACCAGTGTAACATAGACCAGAATGACCAATATTACCAGTGTAACATAGACCAGAATGACCAGTATAACCAGTGTAACATAGACCAGAATGACCAGTATTACCAGTGTAACATAGACCAGAATGACCAGTATTACCAGTGTAACATAGACCAGAATGACCAATATTGCCAGTGTAACATAGACCAGAATGACCAGTATAACCATTGTAACGTAGACCAGAGAGACCAGTATAACCAGTGCAACATAGACCACAACCAAATGCAGTTTGCCAATGGTTCCAAAGTGACCCCTAGCATGAAGAGCATAATAACCTATTAAATGATTCCATATTTTCGTCTCAGTTTTTTTGTTTGCCTATAAATAAAGTCATTATAGATTGTACAATGAAATTTGTCCTCTGCATTTAACCCATCCTTGATGCCATTGGGGCACCTGTTCAGGAGCAGTGGGCATCCATGGGTAGTGCCCAGGGACCCCTCTACAGCTGTAGAGCCAGGCTCATGGTCAGAATCACCTGGTTGGAGGATTTTACCCTGAGAAACATACTTAAAAAACAACTTATTATCATTTACAACAAAAATTATGACAACTTATAATGTTTGTAATTGTTTGACTGCAAGAAATAGTGTGAAATGATGAAAATATTTACATTTACAAACTATCCTGTAACAATAAAATGTGAATAACTTGAGCAAATGTTAACAACCTGAAATGTCTAAAGAAAGTTAGACACAATTTGAACCATGTTCTTCTTCTGTTACTAAGAGTTTAGCGTCTTTGTAGAACTGATCCATAATAAAATGATGAATTGTAGCAGAATATTGTTAAAATTTTCCTCATGAAATGTACCTTTTTTTTTGCATTTGGATAATTTATAAAAGTATTTTCATAATTTAATGAGGGTTTTTTGCAATAAAACAATGACAAAAATGTACAGTTGTCATTATTTATAGGTTATTATGTTTTCATTTTACTGGTCTGGCCCATTGGACATCAAATCAGGCTGAATGTGGAAAATGAAAATCAGTTTGAGACCCCTGGTGTTAATGGTAAATAGACCAAAAAAACATATGTTAAAGCAAAGGAAACAGAATTGATTTCATTATTAGTTTGGGTGGAGTTCATTAGTTTTATTTCTTCCCACTCCTTTTGGAGTGCAAAATGCTGTTGACCATGTCGCCTTGATGTTTTGACGATTTTGTTGTGATTGAAATAAAATTGAACTGAACTTAACAGGAAAATGGGAACGCTATGATGTGTCTGAGACAGTTGAACATGTTCTCATGAAGTGCATAAAATACAAACGTAAAAGTAATAATATGAAGAGGAAGATGGGACATGGGAAAATTATTCAGTATAAAATATATTCTAAGCAAATCTTCAGTAGTGCAAAAAAGTTATCAGACGCCTTTAACAACCCCAGGTTGGAGTCCAGGCTGTGCACTCAACCTTCAATATTCTCTGCACCCAGCAAATCAAACTGCTTTTTGGGGTTTCTTTTTTTTTTTTGGACCTGTATTGAAGTGACACCAAGTGACAAGGAATGTTATGTTTACATTATGGATCGATAATAAGGTGCTAATTTCAGCATCAGGGCCATAAAATTAATGTAGTTATTACCGTGCTGTATATTTTCCTGGAAATTACCTGCTTGTTTTTCAGATAATTTAAGAAAAACTACTAAATGCTGGACTCATCATTTCAGTAACTACAAATTAATTTTAAATAATTACCATTTTATTATATTTGGAATGAAAGCTGTTTGCATCACTATTACCTAGAAACTGCCGCGTAATTGCACTGGAATCTGCATGGAATGACTTGACATAAGGAGTCAGAAAGGATTATTACTTTGAAATTATGTCAAAATTATTACCTTCATGAAAGCTGTTTGCGTCACTATTACCTAGAAACTGCAGAGTAATTGCACCGGAAACTGCTCGTAATAAGCAGTTACAAAGGCATTAAAACCATGAAATTACATCAAACTTACCATGGAATTACCACCTTATTAGCGATCTGTAATGTAAGCATTATATTAAAGTAATATACAGTATTTACATTTACATTGAGTTATAGTGTGGGGAGGTGAAGATACATGGCATGGCATTTCAAACAGCTTTGAAAAATAAGAACTCTTGAGGAGAACCACACTGAAGGACAGATCCACTCCCACGGACGGACAGGCTATAGATGAACGTCCATTTATAAATGAAGGGGGGGGGGGGGGCTGGTCCAGACAGGCAGGGGCGGGGTTCCGGGGTCACAGGTCGGCACAGGCGAGACACTGCAGATCCTGTCGTCCATGGCTCCCGTGCAGACACTGTCAGGAGAGCCACCACTCCCCCCAGGGGGGGAGGGGGGAAAGAGGACACCAGGTGACTAGCCATGAACAGACTTGGTATGAAAGATAGGTTATAAAAATGACAAAAAAAAAAGGTGTGAGAGAGAGAAAGAGAGAGAAAGAACTCAATGTCTGTACTTCCCCCAGCATTCTAGAATGGACCTGACCTGCTTCTCGACCCGCATTTTAAAAATGTAGTCAATGGTCTTTATGAACATCAAAGGGCCTTACTCACATACCTGCATTTATTTCTGTGTTAAAATCTGATGTCATTGGGGTCAGTAACCTGTAACACTCAAAGATACATTTGAACCCGGTTTCCACAGAAAAGAAAAGAGTGGAAGCTGCTCATCATCTTTAAAAATCTCACTGAATGTGTCCTAAACCTTACTTTTTTTGTTTCTATGTTTCCGGAGCTTCTACTCTCCTAACTTGACTTTCTTACTCCCTCCATACTCTAGGAAACTGACCACATTTTATGTCACCTTCACGGACATTCAGTTAATGAAGCGTATTTACCAGGTTATTTTAATGTCTATCTCAAACGACAAACGACTCGACCGCTACCCGAATATCATTAAAAATATTTTTTAATGACCCGTAATTGCGGGTGACCACGGGCACACGCTCACTTCGGGTCAGCCTGTGCGTCACTGGAATGTACAGATGTACAGTGTAGTTACATGTGTTGTGATATGAAGAAGAGTGGCTGGGAACAAGTATCTAAAACGTTTTTGTTTTTTTTTTCACTGGAAGAAGTTGCAACAAAATTAAGCCTTTTTTTTGTCTGTCTTGTCCAGCATCCTTAACAGCAGAATGGTAGTTTGGTGTTAAAGCTAATTTGAGTTGCCAAAGGAGACTTCATATGGTGTATGAGGCTTGGCTTGGTAGACTACTGACTATTATGAGTTTTGATCATTTCAATGCCGGATCCAACAAGGAAGGACAGGTGGCATGTAGGGGAGGAAAAAAAAGAAAATTTCAGAAAAAAAATTCGACTTTTGACACTGAAAAAAAACCTGCCCTGAAAATGTCATTAAAATCTCTCCATACCTTTTTGAGTTATCTTGTACACAAACAAACAAACAAACCAACCAACCAACGCCAGCAAAAACATAACCTCCTTGGAAGAGGTAACTTATAGTGTGGGGAAAATACGGTTCTTCAGAACTTTTCACACGACTAAAGGAGTCGTGTTTTCCTTTTATCCTGTACTTGAATAGAAAATGCTTGGACATTTGCCACATATACATCATGTACTTCTTTATACATCTGTCTGCTACATGGTCTACTTCTTAGGTTAGAAACTTGGGAATGGCAACAGTTCATTGGTGCAATCTGACTCAATATACCGATGATTTATCAGACCTCTGGGACCATTTGGGCTTGTAAAACATGAGGTGAAGCCAAGACCATTAAGCCATGTAATCAGCCATGGTAAGTCTGATACCACACTCCTTACTTCGATATATTTATGGTCCAAGGACCAAAGCACGTAGTCCTTCGGTCGCTACAACCACTCTTCAATGTTTTTGTTCTATTTGTCTGACCAATTATTTCCTCTTTTCAAAAGCTTGGTGTATGCCCCATTTGTACAAATTGAGCATGTGTGGGAACCAAAATGTTCTCCGCAAAGCACTTTTTTTTTTTTAATGCATTTCCTCTCACCGGATTTAATGGTGTTGTTTCAGTGCAATAACGCAGCGCAAGAGACTTTGTATATCTAAGCAGCATTATGTTCACCACATGTGATTGTTCCACATGCTCATGCTTGAAAAACATTACCTTCTCCAACAACAACAACTAAATATGGCTTCTAAATGACTCCTGCCCACTTACATCACAGGAAAAAAACACACAAAAAAAACACATAGATATTTGGTTCACTGCTTCAGACTTGGTTATTATTCACATATTATCCACAGACTACATTCTGAGAAGGAGTTGCATTGACTGATTTTCCCTAATGATGCCTCTCAGGGAGGCTGTCGTATTTGTAAGCAGCTTAAGGACAGACACTTAACTGTAACCGTGAGTTTTTTTAAGGTTCATTACAGGAACATAATGGTTTAACTTTTGCCGAGATACATCAGGGCAACAGTAATTTGTCAAATAAGTTTTCAGCTTGCCATAAAAGATTAATATCCATATGCCATAGTATTTCCCTACAGGCTTTTTTTTTTCTTTTCCCCAAGTAAGCTTTAGGTCATAAAGGTATTCAGCTATACAAAAAGAAAAAGAAAAAACCGAAAGCAGATACTATAATTGCATGAGAGATGCATAGACGTGTCCTTCCTGACTTCTACAGAACTCTTACTTTTTTTCCCACTGAAAACATGAAGGAAAATAAAAGTAGGTCTTGAATAAGGTTTCACCATTTGCATTCAAAGTACATCTCTGCCATTGGTTCCATTGTTGCACTGATTCTTAGTGTGAAAAATAAAACGCATGTCCTCCTGATCAAAGCATTATAGGATTCTAACAGAGGTGGGAAGTAATTAAGTTAAAGTACTTTGTTACTACGGTGCCCCTCTGATGACATGACGGGGAAAAACTAATAATTGTGGCCATGTAGTAAGTAGACTGTGTGTATGAAATACTAATTCATGGCCATGAAATATAAATTTTTGGCTACGAATTAGTATCCCATCGCCACAAAATTCGCATTCAATTCCTTTACTGAAGTAAAAGTTAAAAAAGTACAACTTCTCAGATGTAATAAAATAATGAAGGAAAACAATTTATTTTTTTCCCATGGATGAGATCATTCTTATTTGACCAGGAAAAAAAAAAAAACAAGAAAAGTGCATGCACTGTACTTCAATGTATATTGTCTTTATGCTGGGGTTGAAAATAGCACCTTTTATCTATGTTTTAGATTAGATTTTAAACATATATTTTACTCATCTTTTAAATCTTGTACTATCATCCTTAGATTTTTAACATGTGTTATTTGTTGCCATGGCTAAATACGGGTTCTCAGTATCTAATTTCATTCTTTCCACCACTGTACTGTATCTGTTGTGCTGCATTTTATCATCTTCATGCAGCTTTGTAATGAGCAAATAAATGACTTGTTATTGTTGTGTGATGAATTGAAAAGTTAGCATCTTTGTTGCTTAGATAACTATTCACTCACACTGCCTACACAATAAAACCAAACAAAAACACCTTTAAAACCTCATTAAGATCCAAATGTGTAAAACGTAAATTCTAGCTATTTTTCAACTGTTAAGATTTTGATCAGGAGTGTATATCAGTCTATCTTTACTAAAGAGTTTATTCCTTCAAGAGACAATGTTCAGAGAGAGGCTGTAGAATGGTGGCACAGTTTGAGAAGGTGGGAGGATAAAAGGACAGGCGGTGGAGCCTCCTACCAGACCACAGGCAAAGGAACTGTGTGAAACAATGGACGTCCTCAGGCTCCTGGCCCTGGTTCTTGGCTCACCATCAAGAGGATTAGATCCCAAGGCAGGGCACCTGGCCTGCGTGGACCAGACAATCCATTTGGAAGACATTCAAAACTATTTCAGCTAACATTAGCATATAAATTCAACGGCCATATTCACTTCCATTCAAAGCTCACCAGTTCAGGAGATTCATAAAACTGAAGATAAACAAGTCCCCAGCAAAAAGGGAATGGTCTAAAAGGTTAATATAACATTTTTAGTACCAGATAAACATGAACTGTTTGGAGTCACACTGAATCTGCAGCTGATGTGCCAACAAACTGAGGAAAATGAAGTCAACGCAACTTATATAGTAAGCGATTGAAATGAAATATATCATGGTGCATTCAAGGACCAAAGAAAGTATGTGAAAATCTAACAATTATGCCAAATAGTACTGATCTCAAAATGATATCAAAATGCGTTCATTAAATTGATCACATTGAACATATTTTTCAGCATGAAACTTCTTCTGCCTTAATGAGTGGAATCAACATATGATATGAAAATGGTTCATCTCATATATATATATTTTTTTTATCACCCCCTACATGTTTATATCACATTGATACTGTTAAGGTCAATACGACCCAGGAGTCAAACTGGGTCATTTTTTTCCAATGGTGACACATATTGTGTTTCAATGTCATGTTTTATATGTTAGCCTTTCAAAAGTAATGAAGTGGAGAAACATTTAAAGGTGTCATTCTGCTGAAAACCACTTTTCCACACTCCTTTTGGAATCTGATGGTCATCCTGACTTAGCAACACACGCTGCCTTTGAAAGTAGTTTGTCACCTCCACTGGCTGCATACTGCATTCACAGAAAACAACAAGAGGAACGAGGGACCCAGAAAATGCCGGTCCATCTGACGTCATATGGACTTTAGCATCACCCACATGGGGTTAAGCCTGTCCCCCATTGCAGCGAATGTGAAGTAGCATTAGCATCTATGAGAGAACATCGCACCACAGTAGCTGCTGCACAAACTGGAAAAAAAATGTTGGATCAAACTGGTTCATATGCTCTCTGTGGAAATAATAATAATTTTTTTCCCTGCACCTTTTCAAAACAAACAACAGCATGACACCTAGCTGGATGTTACTCTGGTAAAAGTAAAGACACACTGAGAGCGAGAGGGGAGGGGGGAGTGTTCCTTCATGCATTCTGAGCCAGAGATGCCCCATAACCACATCATGGACATGTATGAGGAAGTACCAGTAAACGCTGTTGTTTGACCTCAAGTCATATTTCTACCGTGAAAAAACAGCTGGAAACAAAACAATCTGGATTTTTTTTTTTAAATAGAACCAACACACAGTTTATTCAATAACAATGGAGAACACAGTAATATTAATGAAATAACCATGGAATGACAACTTTAAAGAACTTTGAACATGTATTTTTTCAGTAAAAAAACAGTGGATTTTCCTAATTGAGCCATTACCTATTAGAGGTAAGGAACCCTATTGTACTAAATACAGCCAGTGGAGGGAACTCACCACGCAGCAAATGCAGCATGTGTTGGTAACTCGGGGTGACCCATCAGATTCCAAAAGGTGCGTGGAAACGTGGTTTTCAGCAGAATGACACCTTTAAGTGTTTGTTGTTGTGTTGCTTAGTTGTTTGGTCCCTTTCTTTGTTTATTCTCCTGGATAGAGTCCATTGTCCTCCATATGTCCATAATCATCCTATTCTATTCCTGTCTTCCCTCTAATGTCCTTATCTGTGATAACCTGCCACAACCTTTCCCCAGATCCACCTGGCCCCTCACCGTGCAGCTGCAAATCATTGCCAATCTGCAGTATTTAAGCAATGCAGCTTGCAGTTGCCGGTACGGGACCATTCAATTTGTCACCTCCATAACCCGGACATTTCTTTCATCACCACGGACTCTGGCTGATCTACCCCCAGGTTTTGTTCCTGCTCATGTTCTGTCTCTGTGTCTGAGTTTTGTTCTGTTGTATTAAATAATTTCTCCCTTCAATACTGAGCACCTGAGTCCTATCTCCACCTCACCCCATCATGATATTATCAGTGGTAGTAGAAGTAGTTACAGTAAAAGGAGCCACAGGGCTGGTGAGAGGAGAGTTTTTTGTCTGGTTCCATCAGGAGAATGTCACAAATTGTCAGATCCCAGCAGCTGGGAAGAAAGAGGAAAGGACAAATCTATCCAATTTTGTATAATACATGTTTTAGGTAATAATTTGATAAAGTCACCTACTCTTCTGTGTCATTTAAGCCACCACAGTAAACACCATTAACTTAGTAAGGGATAATGTATTGCCCATGTGTGACTATCAGAAAAATATTTCTCGACAGGAATGGGCAATACATTATCCTACTTATTCTACGGGTTATTACAGGTTATTACTGCTATTAATCTAACAGATTGGATAAAATAGCCGCTACAATGTAGCAAATATTTACAAAAGTTTGCTTAAGGAGCATTGCCTGGACTCAGAATAAGTAATAATAATTAGAGGTGCTCTTTGGATGGGAAAACCAAGAGTAAGACAAAAAAAAGAAAATTCCAAGGCACTCTCTTATAAGTGAAAACGACTCCCCGATGAAGGTTTTGATGCCAAATCGCATTTTTTTTTTTTATATATATAGGATTTTATAGGTTTTTATAACCAAGACAATTTAATAATGGCTTTTTAAATTTTCACTTATAAGAGAGTGCCTTGGAAGTAGCAATTATTTACTTATAAAGTGGCTGAACTACCTGCGGAGTGATATGGGTACCATGAATCTGAAGGGACAAAACCCGTTGCTATTGGCAGCGAAGCGTTAATGGCACAGCGGGCGGTTATCGAAAACCCTGAAACCTGGGAACGTCCATTCAAAGTGAATGGGAGATGTCGCAACATTCTAGAAGGCCGTAGAATAACATTAGTAAATCAAGCTAAATATTGCCCCTGAAAGAAAAATACTGACAACATTGTGGCGTATATCTCTGGAGCTTAATTCTAACATCATCTGTCCTCATGGGTCTTTTCAGCAGCTTGAATCAGGTGCAACCACAGACATTCTATCCCCGTCCACATGTGCAGCTACTGTCCACCTGGGCTTTTTACATCGGGACAGTGTCACATAATCACAGGCTTCCATCAGAAACGCTGTCACGCACTCACACTCTCCACTATTGAGTACAGCATCGGCATCTTAAAAGGATTGGGGATGTTTTTTTGATCAAAGCAGGTGTGCACAAGCTGCTTTACAAAACAGGGAATATGTAGAAAGACAGCAGCTGAGAAAAAATATGTTTGGAGACACGACAGGTGACATCAGCCAAGTTTTATCATAAGTTTTGTTGGTTTTTTATAACGTTTCTGGGCAGCATTTTATTAGATTTGTGATGAGATATATATTTATTTTGTTTTATCACTTGTCTGTTGCTCTTTATATCCCACATATCCTCTTAACCCTTTAATTACTATCATTATAACAGATTTCTTTATGGCGTTTATGCAATAACAGTATCAGATAATGTCTTGTTTGATAATTCTTTAAAACATTTTATCAGGAAGAACGTAATTTTCATTATATATGAATTAATTATCATTATCAAGTGTAATAAATGTTTAAAAAACAGTGAATTATAATGAACAAATAAAACGAGAGACTTGATTTTTTAAAATCTTATTTACTGTGGAAAACACCTGAAAATGTTAATGACTTTTTATGAGATTAAAGAAAAAGACTTTTAAATATTTGACATGTTCTCTCATTGTCTCAATCCTCTGTCATTGTCTCAGTGTTCTCTCATTGTCTGTCTCCTCTCATTGTCTCAATCCTCTGTCATTGTCTCAGTCTTCTCTCATTGCCTGTCTCCTCTCATTGTCTCAGTCTTCTGTCATTGTCTCAGTCTTCTCTCATTGTCTCAGTCTTCTGTCATTGTCTCAGTCTTCTCTCATTGTCTGTCTCCTCTCATTGTCTCAGTCTTCTGTCATTGTCTCAGTCTTCTCTCATTGTCTCAGTCTTCTGTCATTGTCTCAGTCTTCTCTCATTGTCTGTCTCCTCTCATTGTCTCAGTCTTCTGTCATTTCCTCAGTCTTTGCTCATTGCCTCAGTCTTCTCTCATTGTCTCAGTCCTCTGTCATTGTCTCAGTCCTCTCTCATTGTCTCTGTCTTCTGTCATTGTCTCAGTCGTCTGTCATTGTCTGTCTTCTGTCATTGTCTCAGTCCTCTCTTATTGTCTCTGTCCTCTCTCATTGTCTGAGTCTGCTCTGATTGTCTCAGTCTTCTCTCATTGCCTGTCTCCTCTCATTGTCTGTCTCCTCTCATTGTCTCAGTCTGCTCTGATTGCCTCAGTCCTCTCTCATTGTCTCAGTCCTCTCTCATTGTCTGTCTTCTCTCATTGTTTCAGTCCTCTCTCATTGTCTGTCTTCTCTCATTGTCTCAGTCTTCTCTAATTGTCTCAGTCTTCTCTCATTGTCTGTCTCCTCTCATTGTCTCAGTCTTTTCTCATTGTCTCAGTCCTCTCTCATTGTCTCAGTCCTCTCTCATTGTTTTAGTTTTCTCTCATTGTCTCAGTCCTCTCTCATTGTCTCAGTCCTCTCTCATTGTCTGTCTCCTGTCATTGTCTGTCTTCTCTCATTGTCTCAGTCTTCTCTCATTGTCGGTCTCCTCTCATTGTCTGTCTCCTCTCATTGTCTCAGTCCTCTCTCATTGTCTCAGTCCTCTCTCATTGTCTTAGTCTTCTCTCATTGTCTCAGTCCTCTCTCCTTGTCTCAGTCCTCTCTCATTGTCTCAGTCCTCTCTCATTGTCTCAGTCTTCTCAGTAAGAGCTTACTGCACCTCTGAGTAATGACAGAGCAGTAAAATTACTTTTCCATATGTAAATGTTTCCAAAGAGGGGCTTTTCTATTGATGACCAAGATAAGACAAGTAAAGGGGAAAAAGGCCTTTAAGCAGGAGTGGCCTCACACCTTTCCCTAGAGATGGGATGCATGTTAGTGGAGCGGTATGGGAAATGCATTTGTCCAGTCAATGACTCATATGTAAACAGCAGATTTTATATACGCCCCGAAGGATTCGCATAAAGTAGAAGATTTAAGACATTCCTTACATCTGTACAATCCATCACTTTTACAGTCAGTGCTGTCCAATGCTGTTAATAATTACAGATGCAAGGGAATACATGACAAATACAATTTATTACATATTCAACTCACACTTTTGGCCATACTTTGATATCTGTGTAACTTTCCTCTCTTGACATTGCTGCTTCATTTTATACAGATATCATAATTTGGCCAAAAATGTGACTTATGCTAGGTTGTCTGGGTTAGTCTCGGTTGTCATGACTCAGGATCAGTTTTTTTTTTCCCTTTCTATTGAAGTGATGGGAGAATGAAATTATTTAAATGGATTGTTTTAGCCTTTTTTTCTTCACAGCTCATTCTTTGTTTTCTCTTGCTGTAGCAATCCAATCATTAGATCTGTAATAATTAATAAATGATTATTTGTACTTGAAGATGTTTTTTCTTTGTGTCGTGATTTTGGAAAATTCCACAACAATAGTAGGAAACAAGTTTTAATGGAATGCAGTTGGTAAATCCATTTCTGCACCTAATTATTGTAACTGTCACATACTTTTAAGCTTGTAAACATGAATTGGTTTCTCTCTGCTTTGTACGGTAAACTTACACACACTCTCACACATACACACTAGTTTCTATGTCTTATGAGGACCAAGTTTGTAATCATTACTTGTCGATAAAGTAGCCATTTGGTAAAATATAAAAAATATTCATATATATATATATATATATATATATATATATATATATATATATATAAACCTAAAATAATTAATTGTATTCAGAAAAATAAAAATAATTACTTTAAAATTAAAAAGTAAACAAATCTTCAAACCTTTGAAAGAGGAGGGGGCTTTATTTATATTTAACCTTTGTGGGTACCTGATTTTTTGTCCCAATGGTATCAGAGGTCCCCCGTGATCAATGTCTCCAGAAAGATAGGCCTGTAAGCACACATAAGTACTGGTTTCCATGTAGGACCAAGTTTGTAATCATCACTTGTAAGTAAAGTAACCATTGAGTATAAACACATCTTTAAAACAATGTAAACAAGAAAAGAAAATTAATTAAATTGTTTTTTTGTTTTTTTTAAATCATAAGAAAAATAAATACACTTCAAAAATAAAAACATATTCAACCCTTTGAAAAAAAAGAGAGGGGGGACCTTTATTTATATTTAATCATTGTGGGGACCTGAATTTTGGTCCCCATGGTGTCAGAGGTCCCCATGGTGTGACTGTGTAAACAGATCAATGTCTACAGAAAGATAGTCATGTAAGCACACACTCACACACACATATAAAAAATAGTTTTGAAGAGACTTGTTGCTGCACATCTGGACTGCTAAAACTAAAGCATCATGGGAAGTTGTGTTCCCCCACTGGGAACCTCTGCATCCTGTCCTTTCCCCTGAATTCTCCCTCCATTTCGATCGCCCTCTGTTCTTCTCATCTCACTGTGGGAGGTAGCAGAGCAGATGAAGGAAGTCTTTTGTGGTTCACTTGAACTTGCGTGCTATCCAAGACCTTATCAGCGTGAGTCTGCCTCCAAACAAAAGAAAGTACATGTGTTTGTGAAGGTGATGCAAGCCGCTTCATGTCTGCTATCAGCTCTCCCCTTGTGTTTCTTCACGCTCTCCGTCTTCTGTGAAAAGTCTGCAATCACAGAGTGCTACACAATGTGTTTCTGGAACAATAATATGGTAATAGTCAATTCCCAGAGGTGGCAAAAGTACTCACATTCTGTACTTAAGTGGAAGTACAGCCAGGGGTGTTGCTAGGGTTTCATGGGGCTCCAAGCAAGAAATCCCTAGGGCCTCCGTCCCACCTGTGCAAAAAAAAAATTGGTTTTTTTTGCAGTTTCCAGGACATTTGACATGAAAAGTGAAAAAAAATGTTAAAGGGATTGTCCAGAGTAAAATTAATTTGAGTTACATGCTCTGGAAATTCATGATTTCATTTCATTCTTTTTTAAAAACATAGTTCAGTATTTCATTAGGGATTGAAATGATGTTGCTGTATGTAACAGCAAAGGTTAGTCGACTAAAAGGTTGTTGTTTTTAAAAAACAATGCAACGAAATCATGAATTTTCAGAGCATGTAACTTGGACTTCCTCCTAAAGACGGCTCCTGCATCAGGAATGGCTTGACATAAGTGACTCTGGACACACTGTCCAATGACATGAAGACGTCGGCACAGTTCGGTTTACCTTTAGGGACCCTCTACCTATGACCACGTAAGTGTAATGTTGTTTAGAACTTTAGAAAAAGTCTAAAAATAGTGTTTAGTGTCAGTGAAAAGACATGCTCTAATCACTTCCATGCTAACATGCTACATTTCTCAATGTACTGTACGTTCAAAAGGTGTGATTTTCATGTCAACTATAGACAGGGTGCGATTTATAAAAAAAAAAAAGAGGGGGAGATCTGTGCGTGTGTGTGTGTGTATGTGTGTGTGTGTGTGTGTATGTGTGTGTGTGTGTGTGTATGTGTGTGTGTGTGTGTGTGTGTGTGTGTGTGTGTGTGTGTCGACAGAAAAAGCTTGCATTGAATATTATGGGTGTACGTGGTGGCCATTCGATTTCTGATTTAGGAAATGGAAAATGGACCCCCTCTCATCTACTTCCTGGGGGGCCAAACCGCCACTGACCCGACTCCCACCGGGGACCGTGGACCATTCGGGGACGTGGGACATCCGGCCAGAGAGAGAACCAAACCGAACCCCGAAAAACCGGCCCCGGGCCCATGCCGCCCCTGCTGTTATAAGTATAACGCAGCAAAATCAGTGATGAAAAACTGCTCCTGCTTTTATTTTCCACAATTAATGGTAAAGCTCCCAGAATGCACCTGTGCATCTGTCTATTGCTGGACTGGCAGATATTTACCCCCTGGAATGTGTGTATTTCAAGTTTCACTTTGAGGCATTTTGACCCTAACGGTCCAAAACCAGAGAAGGGGGGGAGGGGGGGGGGGCAATCCCTTTAGGTTCTGAAACGATCATCAATGTTCACTGTTGTAAACAAGTGTTGCCCTGCACAACAAACCCCGCCCCCTTGCAAACATTTTACCTGATTTGTCTTATCTCTTTATCATTACAAAAACACATTTGTGGTGACGGCGACCTTGATCTTTGACCTACATTCACCAAAAATTATTGACATCTATTGTGGACCACCTCACACCTTTCCTGAAAATTTCATGCAATTTGGTTTTGGCATAAACCTGACGGACAAACAGACCAACAAACAAACTGACTCAAACACACTACCCCTGTCCTCTTTAGGGGGGCGAGGTAATAATCGTACATGAACAAAAATATATAAAATATGAATTTTTCTTTATTTCAAAACTGCACTGTGTAAATTAGTAGAACTTCAAATGTAAAAAATATAAATCTGAGCAAAGCAAGTTTTGTATATATATATTTTTACTGCATTTTTTGTGTTTCTTATTGTATGTTTCTGCATTATGTGGAAATGCAAACATACAAATAGAACAATACAAATAACCTTCGAGGCAGAACATTCGACTGTCATAAAGTGCTTTGATGGTCTTTTCTTTTCATCAAGGAACTTCTAAATTAAAATACCTCTTTAACACAAGCCACACATTAAGCAGGAATTGTGCTAGCACTAGGCTAATGTTAGCACTAGGCTAATGCACGTTCAGTGCAGATATATTCACTTCTTTCTTGAGTCTGTTTCCTCATGCAAAATGAAACGCAAATAATATAGATAAAGATTAGTCATAATTAATCAAAATTAATCAACTGCCAACCTGTGATTAATCTAATTAAAAAGGTTAAGCATATGACAGTCCTAGATAAGACATAAAATAAGGTGACGTTTGCTGTCCATGATTGGGTAAAGGAGTGATCAGGACAAAAAAGGCCTGATTCTAACTAAATGTGTACCTTACTTATTAGGATGATGTTTTATTTAACTGGCCTTGGACCTGAATCTTTTTTCCTCCTTCTTTTTCAAAAACCGTATGGATATGAATAAACATTTAACTGGGTCTGGTGTGGACATAAAGTCTGGCACATTATGCAGAGCAAACACGTGTTATCTGTATGTCAGATATGAAATTAAAAATGCACGTTGAACATTTCAACCATTTAAATATGTGTAACATTTGTTTTTTGCAGTATTTAATAGCTTGATAAAATCTCCAACTCCTCTGCTGCTTGTTTTGTGCCTAATTAAAATACCAAGATCCTTTATTAATGTATCAAAGCTTCTGTTCTCAAGGACAAAACTGGGATAGTTGAGAAGCACACCTCAATAAAAAGGGAAGAAACATGGAAGCCGTCACTTGTGTGTTAATAAATGCAGCGCTGAACAGTGTTTAACCATGTCAGTGGATTAACTCTCCCGTATCTGGGTGTTCTTTCTATGCTCACTTTACAGTTCATGTTTAAAAAAAGTTCATATTATTTTTCAGAATTGAAATAAGGTCACAAAAAAAGTCACTAAAATTTACACATCACAAAAAAAAAGAAAATTACAATATTATCATCGGTCTCCTAAGGGTGCCAAAAATGCATTATTACTTCCATTATAATCACAGTTTTGAATCCATAAAACATTAAGGCAGAAATCATGAAAAAATAAATATTCTTTTGTCTTTATTTTTTGCATTAAAACATTTACTGGCAATCAATAGAGATAATTTAAAGGGTTAAAACATGTTAATAAATGGGGAAGGGGTAATAATATCCTCATATCACTTTTGTGGGGGTCGGATAATAACATCTTCACCTCCCCTTTGGGAGGTGGGGTAATAATACCCTTGCTTCACTTTTGTGGGGGTGGGGAAAAATACTCTCACATCACTTTTGTGGGGGTGGGGTAATAACATCCTTACCTCACCTTTGGGGGGCGTTGTGATAATGACATCAGGGAAGGGGTAATAACACTCTCGCATCACTTCTGTGGGGGCAGGGTAATAACATCCCCACCTCCATTTTGGGGGGTGGGGTAATAATACCCTGGCTTCACCTTTGGGGGGGCGGGGAAAATCCCAAAAGGATAAAAGCCATTAAAATAATCATTGATAAAATGTTATTTTCTAAATCATTCCTGTAATGACATGCATCACTTATCCTGAAACAGGACGAGTATTTTTCCAACTGGAAACATTTTACATGAATGCAGAATAATTTTTTGGGGGCATTTTAACAAAACAGTGACAGGATGTTGTTTGATATGCAAACCCATCCAGAAGACTGTGCAGTACACAAAAAAACCAAAACAAATGTGGTCAGTGGTGTGTTGCTAGGCGACTCCAGCTGGTGGAGCGTGTGCTGAGCTGCAGCCCACACACTGGACGTTTGCACATATTTCCAGTCAAAGGTGCTCGACACAACATGCATGGGTAAAGCCATCTGCCAAGTTTATGTGAATGTTGAAGAAACATTAACAAAAGTTACCTGCTGCTGAGATTTACACATTCCCCACACACTGGTGTTTTTGTTCAACAAATGTTTGACTCCAGTCTAGTCCACCTGGCTCGGGTGACCATGTCCCAGTAAGACTGTTTGTGTGGGACAATATGAGACACGTTACAAAAACTGAGATGCTGACTGAGATGAAATGTCTGACTTTGAAGTAAATCTGAGTTGTGTTTTATTCTTTATCAAAGCTTATGTGTTTATTTTCAGTCAACGTTAACCTTAGGGTGTCCCACACTTATGGAATAATGTAAAAAAAAAAAAAGAAAAAAATCATACAAGTATTTTTATTCATAGCTTAAGTTGATGAAATAGAAAAAAAAATGTAAAAGCATTAAAAAAAACATAATAATTGAAACATTTTTACACCCTTTAAATTCAGTGTTAGTATTATTTAAAGCAATATGCAGAAATTATCTCTATTGACTCATGATTTTACTAAATTTATTCATACAAAAAACATTGCTCAGTTGGTAGAGCAGGTCGTCCATTAACCAAAGGGTTGTCGGTTTGATTCCCGCTCTGTTCTAGTCAGTCTGTTGTGTCCTTGGGCAAGACACTTCACCCTCCTTGCCTCCAGTGTCACTTACACTAGTGTATGAATGAGTATGAATGTTCGGTGGTGGTCAGAGCCACGCTTCTGTCAGTCTGCCCCAGGGCAACTGTGACTACATATGTAGTTTACCACCACCAGAGGGAGCATGTGAGAGTGAATGAATAATGGAACACTAATGTGAATTACTTTTGATGACTTGAAAAGCGCTACATAAATCTAATCCATTATTATTTTATTTACTTATTTTTTTAAAACATTATTTATGGCTGAATGTCTTATGGATCAAAAACAGTTTAAAAGGGAAGTAATTTGGCACACTTGGGAGACAAATGTTAGCCTGGTAATTTTCATTTGTTTAAAATATGCACATTTTAGCTGTTGGGCAAAATTTAAAAAATCATGTAAAAATGAACAACTTTTCAATTTCGACCTTATCTAAATTCTGAAAAGTTTTTAACACAAAGAGCAAAGTGTGTGTTAAAAGTGTGCCTGCATTCCAGAGCGTTAAGAATAGAATAGAATAGAATAGAATAGAATAGGATAGAATAGGATAGAATACAATACAATACAATACAATAAAAACTACATATATATAAATATATATATATATATATATATATATATATATATATATATATATATATATATATATATATATATTTTTATTTTTATTTATTTATTTTTTTATTTATTTTTTTTAATTATTTATTTTTTTTTTTAAACCAATGGGAGGCCTCAGAACAAAGCCTTCTTGAGTAAACAAAACCCCTTGTTGCTTCGGCCTCTGATTGGTTGAATTAATGTCACACAAGCATTTTTAATAAACTTTCAGATAAATATAAAAATCTTGTATTGTGACATTTGACCCAAGTGACTGGTTTTGTGCTGGAGGGTCACATATATATATATTAAAAACATGAACTAACCATCATTAAAGTCATTATTTTTCTGATTCATCTTATTAAAATCTGTAAGATTTAACACATTTAATGTCTGAAGCAGATAGAGCAGTGTTATTAGATGACTCACACTGAGCCATGGCTGCCCCCAAAAACCAAATATTCCTATTGTGTTTATATTTGTGTGTATTCTAGCCTGTCTCAAATCAGAAGAATGTTCTCTCTCCTTGACCAGATGTTTCTCTGTGGGGTGAGTAGTCGACCAAGAAATGTTAGGA
This sequence comes from Siphamia tubifer, assembly GCA_020466265.1. Taxonomy (NCBI): domain Eukaryota; kingdom Metazoa; phylum Chordata; class Actinopteri; order Kurtiformes; family Apogonidae; genus Siphamia; species Siphamia tubifer. The sequence continues at coordinate 45,198,629 of CM035786.1, read as the reverse complement.
ATCTAAGTGATAGTTCAAGAAGTTGATGTTGATGTAAAGCTGTGTGTGTGTGTGTGTGTGTGTGTGTGTGTTTTCAAAGCTAGTCACAGTGGGAGTAGAAACTGTTGTGTTGTTCCAGAGACGTCTTCGTGGTCACATGTTCGTCTTTGAGACTCTGTTGTCTTTAAATCCTCCTTAGAACTTGCGGTTCTTTGTTGGTGCGATGATATTTCATCCATTTTTGACAAAACAAAAGTCACACTCACTCTATTATAGTCTTCGGGATCGTTTTCGACACATTCTTCCTGTCTCTGTGAAAACAAATGTGCTAATGAGTGAAATCCCACAGATGGACCAGTCATTGTTTTTTTTTTTTTTTTTTTTGTTATTCACTTTTTATTGGTATTTCACAAATGCGAGAGACAAACAAACATAAAACATCCACAAGTAAACAGGGAGGGTTACAGGCAGATATTAACTAACAAGGTTGTAATTCTATATATTTATACATGACTGAATATTAAAGTATACTTATAAACAAAGGAGGAAAATTGAAAGAATAGAAAAATAAAATGATTCAAAACAAAAAATAATAATAAAAAAAATAAATAAAAAAAACAATACAGTAGACTACCAACTTACTATACTATATCTAAATCAGGGGTCTCTAACTCATTTTCTTTAGGGGCCACATTCAGCCTGATTCGACCTCCAATGAGCCGGACCAGAAAAATTAAAACATAATAACTTATAAATAATAACAATTCTAAATTTTTGTCAGTGTTTTAGTGCGAAAAAACCCCCCATTAAATTGTAAACATACTTTTTATAAATCATCCAAATGCAAAACAAGTGACATTTCAGGAAAATAAGGACAATTTTAACACTATTCTGCCTCAATTTATCATTAGTCCATGTGTTTTATTATGGATCGGTTTTACAAAGACACTAAACTCTATTATTGACTGTTTGCACTGTCTGGAGGGCTTTTTGCAATTTCGTTGCACTTGTTGTAATGACAAATAAAGTTCTATTCTATTCTATTTTAGTAACAGAAGCAGAAAATGGTTCAAGTTATGTCAACTTTTCTTTGGACATTTGAAGTTGTTCCTCTTTGTTGACATTATTGACATTTTATTGTCATAGGATAGTTTGTTAATGTAAATATTTTCATAATTTCATATTATATTTTACAGTAAAACAATAAAAAAAATCTGAAATTGTCATCATTTATAGGCAAAGAAAAAACTAAGAATAAAATATGGAGTCATTTAATAGGTCATTTTTCTCTTTATCTCAAAGGGCCACATTGGAACCATTGGCGGGCCTCATTTGGCCCCTGAGCCGCATGTTTAGAACCCCTGATCTAAATAATGCACCCAAATTTTCATATAGACATCCTCTTTATCCATCATTCTGTGGCACAATCTCTCATAAGAAACAATGTTGAACATCTCATTAAACCATTCAACCATTAATACAGCTACTTGTGATTTCCAATGACATAATATTACCCTGCATCCTACTATTATAGCCGGTCATTGTTAAAGATGTTTAAACAGACAAATGAAGATATCAACCCTTACGTCATGCATGACACAAAAAAAAAAAAAAAAAAAATAGACAAATGCTAAAGACATTGTTCTGTGTCAAATTACAGTAAAACTACGGGTTGAAATGAAAATGAAACAACTATATGGGGTTAATGCATTTTAATGATTCCCTCATGCAGAGGCAGAACTCCTATTGTGACATAAAAACAATTACTCCATGCTTCTATCTATTCATTCAGCTTCTTTGTAAGTTTTGTTTGTAATATTCAGTGAAAGTAACTAAGGTTCATGCCCTGTTTGCTGTTCTAGTAGTTAATGATGTAGTAGTGGAGGGAATAAGTTGGGCCCACACTCTCCTTTATTCATCTTTTTACTTTGCTATTCCTCATTTTCAAAGCCAACATGTGCATAACACAGTAGTTGATGAAAGAAGAGGAAAAAAAAAAAAAAAAAAAAAGACCAGCCAGCAGGTTTTATTTATGGATTCAGCGAGGTTCTTATTTCTATTATTTTTTTTATTTTTTGACCAGGCCCAGCTATGGGCTATTCTGGCTCTAAAATGATGACATACAGCAGGCTTTGTTGTGGGGGGAGTATGTTTACTGTAAGGCAGTAAGCTTCCCTGTGCAGTTGTTTGGTCTGACCTCTCCTCCCCGTCAGTGACATACCATTAACTACTACACATGCTTCTCCGTGCACCTACCATCCCTCGTCAGCGCAGGCAATATATTTTGTTTGTCTTTTTCAAAGGTGGCAGTGGCGGTGCTACACTTGCAGCCGCTCACAGTGCTTCTACTGCTTACATTACAGTATGTTAATAGGACTTACACATGTCCTTCAAAAAGGATGAGGAGAAAGGAGTTGATTTTGTAGTAATGTCACATTAATGTTCTTTCACTACTGACAGTTGTAATTATGTTTAAAATAACATGCTGTTCGTCTTCTGTCAAAGGATAAGGCCTGAGTAGAATGGCCAGAGGAAGGGCGTCACAGCTATTTAATATGTGGGGGTGTTCTAGGTTGTGGAACATGAGTCTATCATCAGAAAATTAATAAACAATTATCCATTAATGATTACATTTTTTAGATGAAAAAAGCCAGTGTTGTACCTGAACAAGTTCATTGAACGATCGTTCACGAACTATATCATATTTTTGACGAACGTGAACGACTCGTTCACTTTTGCCAAATGAACGGGAAGTTGTGAACGCGGTTATTCTGGCATTTATTGAACTGCGCTCTTATGTAGTTCACATTTTGTTCTCATCACGTTGTAATTATTGAGTCCTATAAGGAATAAAATGGGATCAAAACACAGCATTATCATATATGTAATTTTTGTATTATTCGGCGCGGGGGGCGAGAGAGAGAGAGAGAGAGAGAGAGAGAGAGGTGCAGAGAGTTTTTGGGAGTGGAGAAAAAGAGTTAAATGTATAGAGTGTGACCGGTGACCAGAGCAGGTGTTGTCCCGTTCTTGGAAATAAACATTGAAAACGAAGCTCACTGAAACCACTCCTTGTGTTCTAAGAACCTGCAGAGGGAAGTTAACCCTGGGAGGAGGGGCGGCATTTTCCCCTGATTTAATGACTACAGGATAACGTCAGAAACGGTTAATAATAAGTTTACAATAATAACACAAAAAAAGAACGAAAAAGTTCATTTTGGGATCCATGAACTTCTAGTTCATAATTTGGAAGAATGAACGATGAACTGAACTAATTCATATTAAATAACTTGAACTGAACTTTGAACTAGTTCCTAATAAAGGTGAACTTTCCCAACACAGTAAAAAAAAGTAATATATGGCTGAAAATAATAACAGAAATGTGTTTTTCCTCAATTAACCAACTTTAACTCAATTTTCCTCAATTGAATTTATTCAATTCAAAAGTCAAAATTATGAGATAAAAAAATCTGATAAAAGTTTGGACTGATTTTACAGACACTGTTCCTCTTTTTTCTTACAAAAATGTTTTGTCCATGTCAGGGGAGACGATTAAAAATATGTTCTTCAGGGGGAACATCAGTGAAAAAAGTTCTAGAACCACTGTCTTAGGGTAAATGTCACAGAACAAGACATAGTTTATTTAACTTAGTTTAACAACAGTAACATTTCTCATTACTTACTGGTTAATGACTGTTTGTTAACACCATGAAGAAGAGCTGTTTACATTATCGGTGAACTGAGGTGCGCTTCATTTACATATGCTGTTGTGCCGCCCGGGCGGGTAAACAGTTTAAACCATAGATATTGTAACAGCCCCCAAATGTTATTGATGTTTGTTTGGTGTGATTGTGACGACAGTAACTGTTTATCCTGAAATAAAAAGTAGGTGAGACCAACTCTGTGTGTTTCCTGGATCCAGTAACGATACAATATATAAACTCAGGAAAAAGTGGAGGCTATGAAATCATCTGGATGGAGAAGTGGGGGTGTCGCACCACGGCTGCCACGCCCATGGGCCACAGGGATAAGTCTCTGCACACTTGTGTTACATGGTATAAAACACACTGGATTATAAGGCCTGCTGTCTATGAATTATTTTATTTTATTATTTTTTTTTAAATGATGACATTAAAAAGTCTCATCTCGTCATTTGAACCCACTTTATCGTCACTAGAATCATGGGGGTCACTGGGGGCCTAATCCAGCTACAGTGGGTGAAGGTGGGGTACACCCTGTATGAGTCTCCAGTTCATCTCAGGACTGAACATATATAGACAAACAATCACATTCACACCTATGGACAATTTAGATTAACCAATTAACCCATTGGTTCCCAAACTGTGGCCCGCGGTCCAGATGTGGCCCGCCTCCACATTTGGTCCAGCCCCCTGAACAATACCACAGATATGTACCCATATATGTGTATTTGTATTTGATAATAAAGTTGGACTTTTGCAATAAAATGTTCCTCAATTTTGAACTATTTTCATTATTAACTGTTATTTAATCAAACTTTAATGTATTTCTTATTTCAATTCTTATTTATTGAAATTTTATAATGAATGCCCTGTATGATTTTGTGCAATCAATTTTTATGTATTTTTTTATTTTCACCCTGTCTTAAAATTATATTTTGATTTTTAAACAATGTGAAGCACTTTGGGCTATACAAATAAAGATTATTATTATTGTTATTATTATTATTATTATTATTATTATTATTATTATTATTATTATTATTATTATTATTATTATTATTATTATTATTATTATTATTATTATTAGATTCTGCTCTGACAACTAAGCTGAACTTGGACCAGTTAAGATGAAGAAGTTTATGTTCAATAGACTTTTTTCTGTGAAAAACCCAGAGAGGGTTATTTGATTGTGGCTTTCTGGAAAACAATACATTTTTACATTTAGGCACTCCTGCAATCATCACACTTTTTTTGTTACAAACTGACCCCGGCCCCTTATCAGAGAAGGGAAAAGTTATGTGACCCCTGAATTAACCTACCAGTGCATGTCTTTGGATAGTCAGAGGAAACTGGAACCCAACGCGGAGAACATGCAAAATCCACACAGAAAGGTCTGGTGTGGAATTCGAACCAGGGTCAGCAAAAAAAAAAAAAAATACAGAAAAAAAAAGATAATCTCAAGATTTTTGAAGCAAAGAAAAATCAGCTACTTAAATTCTGAAAAAAAAAATTGAAATAAGAAAAAAAAGTCTTAAATTAAGCACAAAAAATGAATTCAATTAAATACTGAATCAAATGTAGTGTATATTTCACAGTATAAGGCACACTGTCATATTATAGAGGATTAAAAGCACCTTATAGTCCAGAACATTCCGTAGATAGTAGAGTGTTCCAGTGTTCTGCAGTGTTCTGTTGTTAGTTTTATTCCATTCTTTTTTTTTCTCTCTCTTCTATTGTGACACCTATGCAGTGTATCTCACTCCCACTCTTATTCTTTTCTGCTCGTTGTCTGCTTGTGTCAGGAGAGGGATGGAAGCTCATCTGACACTCCAGCTGAGATTTAATGTAAAAGTGTAATAAGAGCTTTGAAGAAAGTCAGCTACCTCTCAGTAAAAATGCCGTCCCTTCAGAATTCGCTGTTTTTCAGAGGGTATTGTTATGGGTCGTTGAGGCGCCCGTGCCCCTCTCTGGAGGGAGCGTCGTCCAACATATTGGCCTGTCGTCCTTGGTGATGATGGAGACCACGTTTTATGGGAGTTGCACTCTTAAGTGAAACTGAGAGGTGTTCCTGCAAAATGGTAGATGGAGGGGCCGCGGGGTCACACTGATGGCCCCTTTATTCCCAGCTGCCAATTTCAACTTTGATATGAGTGTTTGGGTTCCCATGGTATCAAGAGGAGCCAAATGACTTTTCAGTATCCAGACATGAGATGTGTTTTTTTTTTTTTTTTTCTTATGTCTTAAGTGTGAAATCCAAATAATCTTGTTATTGAAACAATTGAAACAGAAATACAGCATGGGACATTTACCCCAAAGTAGACAGAGAGAGATAGAGTTGAAGAGTGTAAAGGTTGGTTTAACCCACAAACACCCACCGCTACGTTTCTGTCATTTTATCTACATTTAACCTGTGTTTCTAAAGTGATTTATCAAGATTTCTTATCATATTTTCAACTGTATTTAGAATTTGATTAATATAAATCAGAGGTGGGAAGTAACTAAGTAAGTACTTCATTACTGTACTTAACCCTTGTGTGGTCCTTCGTAAAAAGGCACACTGGCTGTGTCGTACAATCGGGTCTTAAAAACCCAGATTCCAAAGTTCAGTTCCATAGACTCATCACCCCACCCCCCAAGGATATATTACTGTTTTCAGTAGTTAGCAATGGCATCCTACAGTACGTTTAAAAAGGTACATTTGTGAGCCACCGGGTCTCTTTGACCCGAAGGACCGCACAAGGGTTAAGTAGATGTTTGAAGTATCTGTACTTTACTTGAGTATTTCTTTTTCTGGCCACTTTTTACTTTTCCTCCCTACATTTTTGCATAAATATCTGTACTTTATACTCTTTATATTTATAGAAATATCTGTACTTTATACTCTTTATATTTATAGAAATATCTGTACTTTATACTCTTTATATTTATGTAAATATATATACTTTATACTCTTTATATTTATAGAAATATCTGTACTTTATACTCTTTATATTTATGTAAATATATATACTTTATACTCTTTATATTTATAGAAATATCTGTACTTTATACTCTTTATATTTATGTAAATATATATACTTTATACTCTTTATATTTATAGAAATATCTGTACTTTATACTCGTTATATTTATAGAAATATTTGTACTTTATACTCCTGTCTGAAAAAAGTCTAAAAACAAAATAAACACCTCATGAAAGACTGAAAACATTTTAGTGACATTTGAGTGTTTTTTGGAAATTCAGGTGTTTCCATTGCCATTTTTTTCACAGTGATATTTACATTTTGAAAATTTCCATGGGTAATATAAATGCAATTAAAACAACCACAATGGTATTAAAATGAGCCACATGTCTGGTTCATTTCAATGGTTTAATGTTTAATGTTCAGTCAGTGAAGTCACATTTATCCACTCAGAACAATACATTAAATCTAAAATCAAAATTTTCTTTTACGTTTAACACATATTTCATACAAAATATTTATACTTTCATGATTTTTTAAAGGGTTTGAGGTAGTATTTGGGGCCTTGGAACAAATCAGGCCTTTTGTAAAATGTGACTATTTACAAAAAAATCACGGTACGAAAACACCTCTGAAACACATTCATTTGGTAAGTAGAGGTACCACTGTGGAACATTTTTATCATTCAGTTTCTAATCTTTTATTCCAGGTTTCATTCAACACACACCAAATATTTGTTGACATTTTTGCTGCTTCTTGTCGTGGGGTCAGGGGTCACACTGGATACTGACTTGTGAGTATTTTTCAAATGTTATTTATTTATTTACAAAGTATATTTTGAGGATGTCGGTATTGTTTTAGTCTGTTCATTAGTTTCTTTATTTGATTGTCAGCAACATTACACAAAAAATACTGGACCAATGTCCATTACATTTTCTGGAAAGGTGTTGAGGTGGTGCAGAATAGATCCATTTAAATGTTACTGAATGTAGGAGTCAGAGTCACCAAAAAAATGTGTTTTGGCAATGATAAGGGAGAGGTCAAATGTGTGTGAGGGGGCGGGGCTTGTTGTTCCTGTTATTATAATTATGTGAATTAATTATATTTATCATTAATATTGGATTCCATTCTCTTTGTTCCCACTCATTAGTTGCTATTGTGTGTGAAACTGTATTTTAGTAGATATGTACTGTATTATATAATTGTGAAAAGTAAGCACACGCATACACATACACAGACACACATACACACACACACACACACACACACACACACACACACACGTCTCATGAGGACTACGTTGTTTGTAATTCTCCCTTGAAAGTAAAGTGCCCATTGGATAATGAATGTTAACACACATATATAATTTTTAATTTAAAAAAAATGGAAAACTGTATATATATATATATATATATATATATATATATATATATATATATATATATATATATATATATATATATATATATATATAGTATATTATGGCATGCCATTCAGGAAATCAATCTTTGAATATATTGAATGAATGCACTGAAAAAAATAAAACATTGAATCAACTTAAAAATTCTTCTTCAACAGGTCCCATAAAAACATCTAGTTGAGTGAATTAAATTGAATTAAAGTAAAATAACCCAAACCCTATGCAATCAAATTTGGTTCACTTAGCTAGATTTTTTTGTGTGACCATAAAAAGTCAAAATTGAAGAATTTTTAAGTTAATTCAATGTGTTACTTTTTTCAGTGTATCTGAATATATTGAGTGAATTTTTGAATATTTTAAATGAAGCTGTAATTCAAAATAATATTTCTCAGGTCAGGCATCCTCTCTACAGAACATGTACCCATGCCATGCGCTCGCACATCAACTTCCAGCTTGAATATTATTTCCTCCAACATCTCTCATTGTAAATTCCTTCAAGGATGAAGCATAATGTTCTTTAAACAATATTTTGTTGAACATTATCACTAATAAGTGATATGAATAGTGCAATAATGGAGATGTGATCCTCAAGGTGCTGTGTCTCCAACGGTAACAAAAACATTTTCCAGTTCAGTGAAATACTGGGACATTTCATTTTGTGTCATTCTGTCAGTCAGCGACTTCAGAAACGTATCACTTCACCTGACGTGGCAATGAGTTACAGCTTCATTCAATATATTCCAAAGTTCACTCAATGTATTCTGACATTCATTCAATATATTCTGACGTTAACTCAATATATTCAAAGATTAATTTCATGAACGGCATGTCATACTATATATATATATATATAAAAATTGTAAATCCAAAAACTTAATAATTAAACATCTTTAAACCTTTGAAAAATGTTTCACTTTGCACCTGTTCCTACCAGGTCCAGAAAGAACAAGTTAATGTGTTTATAGAGCCACATCATTTGCATACATTTGTATACTTCACACAGACTGATATTTCACTAGTGGGGACCTGAATTTTTGTTCCCCACGGTGCCAGAACTGCCCACGCATGACGTTACTGTAAACAGATCAATGTCCCCATAAAGACATGAATCCAAGCACACACACTCTTCTCTTATATAGATTGATTACTAAGGTGCTGATGCTGACATCGTTGGATGATAACATCATTTCTCATTTTCTTTTGTCAGTCTTTCTGTTGAAGTGTTTCATTTATTTGAATATAAACCCAGTTGTTGCTACAACTGTAAAAGCTTCATAAACATGGCTTGTGTCAAACTCCTTCAGAGATAAACCTAGTATTGTCAATTTTATTGTGAATTAATCCTGGAACCGTTGGCTACATTTACATGACATTTAAAAATTCTGAATTATTTATTGTTAATAAAATAAATCAGAATTAAAGGTATTTCCTTCGTGTTTGCATGGAAATGTTAATTCCAAATAAAGGTTTCCATGGTAATGAGTTAATTGGCTTTAAGGGCTGGAGGTACAGAGGGTTCTGATTGGACAAAACGGTCGCTTAACATGTGGTATCTACTGTAAGAAAACGATGGCATCCAATTCCTGTTTTGTAAGACCAGATACTACATGAGATTTTTGCATTTATTTTTGTAATAAGCAGCTCGACAGAACCAACATGCTAATGCTGGCAGCGCAGAATATATTAACTCCACATATGTGTGTCATCGCGACAAGACCACAAGCATGTGCAGAATGAAAGGAATAATGTGAAAGAGGAATTAACTGTTTCCATACCAGAGGAATTATCAAATTCTGAATTAAAGGAGACCTATTATACTCAGTTTTGGCTATTATTATGTGAGTTTTCAGCACCTACAGAATAGCTTTGCATGATTTCCAGCTCAATAAACTCCATAGTTATCTCATATCAACGTTTTAGCTTCTGGCTAATCTCACTGTCCTCTGATAGGCCAGCTCAGGGGAGGCCTGGGTGGGGGGAGGGGGCAGACTGAGGTTTACGGGTCCACATGTGTATTTGTTTACCAGTGTTGTACCTGAACGAGTTCATTGAACAATTGTTCACGAACGATATCATATTTTTGATGAACGTGAACGATTCGTTCACTTTTGCCAAATGAACGGGAAGTTGTGAACGCGGTTATTCTGGCATTTATTGAACTGCGTTCTTATATAGTTCATATTTCTTTCTTATCACATTGTAATTATTGAGTCCTATAAGGAATAAAATGGGATCAAAACACAGCATTATCATAGATGTTATTTTTGTATTATTCTGAACTAATGTTGGAAACATAATGTTGTGGAATAGCCAATGAGAAGTGTTTTGGGCGGGGCAGAGAGAGAGAGAGAGAGAGAAAGAGAAAGAGAGAGAGAGAGAGAGAGAGAGAGAGAGAAAGAGAAAGAGAGAGAGAGAGAGAGAGAGAGAGAGAGAGAGAGAGGGGCGCAGAGAGTTTTTGGGAGCGGAGAAAAAGAGTTAAATGTACAGAGTGTGACCGGCGACCGGAACAGGGGTTGTCCCGTTCTTGGAAATAAACATTGAAAATGAAACTCACTGAAACCACTCCTTGTGTTCGAAGAACCTGCAGAGGGAAGTTAACCCCGGGGTAAGGTACTTACTTCGGCATTTTCCCCTGATTTCCTGACTACAGTCAGGATAACGCCAGGAACGGTTAATAACAAGTTTACAATAATAACACAAAAAAGAATGAAAAATTCCATTTTGGGATCCAGTTCTAGTTCATAATTTGGAAGAATGAACGATGAACTGAACTAATTCATATTGAGTAACTTGAACTGAACTTTGAACTAGTTCTTAATCAAGGTGAACTTTCCCAACACTGTTATTTACTGTGTGATAGCGGTATGCTAACATAGGCTACTATACTCAGAGCTATGAACTCACACGCATTTTGGTCGTAATATAAATTTCCCTGGCCTCGCACTCACTATTGAACTGAGAGGAATCAAACATGTTAATATTTTGAACCACTCATACATTACGTTACTTTACAACGCTATAAACATGTCCGACTTTGATGTGCGTCTGTACATGTTGAACCCAGACACTGAAGGACAAGATGAAAACCCACCACAGCCGAGGATAGTGTCAGGTTAGTAAGTATTAACACAACTACTTTGCTACATAACTCACGGGAAAGTGTGAATTATATCCTGGGTGGGCGTGGTTTGGGGCCGGGTACACGCTGTTGGAGCATTCATCCCAATTGGACATGTCACGAACAGTTGTTTAGAGTGTTAGGATGACGGCACGAACACTATCGCTCATGTTTTGTAACTTTGCTGAGGTTTGGACATCTGACATTATAACATTGTATGTGTGTAGAAAAACAACAGGTCTCCTTAAAGAGTAGAATAAACCAGTGACTTTATTAAGAATTACGCTTAATCTGGAATGATCATTTTCAACTGGAATTAGGTTTATATGGTCATCTTAAAGAGGAATTCAACTTTATTCTGAATTAAACGGCAGTGAAACTCTCATTGTATTCCAGCGTCGTCCATTTTTTGTTTGTTTTTCTACCTTCGTCAAGGAAGTATTACATTCGCCTCTGTCCGTCCGTCCGTCCGTCCGTCCGTCTGTCTGTCTGACTGTCAGCAGGATTACACACAAAGTTCTGAATGGATTTTGATGAAACTTTCAGTAATGATAGATAATGGGTCAAAGAAGAACCCATTGGATTTTGAGCAATGGAGGTCAAAGGTCAAGGTCACACAAAAGGTCAACCACTAAAACACATCAGTGGTAATATTTCAGGATTCAGATAAGATAGAATCTGGTGGTTTTTTTCAGTCACATCATCTCACCTATGGCTCGATCATGTCATGTGTGAATGAAAAATCAAGCCCTGGTGGAGGTCTGCTGTCTCTACCTTGTTATAACTAGGGTTTTACTTTCTTCTGTCCTCCAAAGCTGTCCAGCTCAAATTCTAATTTCTAATTCATTGTACTTTTAACCACGTCTTATATATTTATATTGTTAATAAAGAATCCTATTTTATGCTTTAGTGCTTTAATGTTGCTGATTACAAACAGGTGCATTCCTTTCTCCATTCTTGGTTTTCTTTCCTAGATTTAGTTTTCACAATTCAAACAGTAGGAAGAAATTAATGGCTTGGGCTATCTTTTAATTACATTTTTTGGGCATACTACTCAGAACCAGGCAAGACAGGAGGGTCAAGGTCAGTACAAATTAATTACATTTTATATCCAGGCAGACAGGAGAGTACTGGGAAGCAGGAATGTTTTAATCTGGAGGGGGGTGGTTGGCCGGGTTTTGAAAGCAAAGAATAGAAGAAGAACTCATCAAAATGCCATTTCTCCTGCAAGATTGTAAATAAATTAGTCACATCTTCACATGTCATGTCGGTAAAGAAATTTGTGTTCCTCGTTTTTGGAGAAAGAGATAGTGCTGTCTGCGGTATGACACGATGGGATCAGTTTTCAGTCATTTTATGACAAGTGCTGGCATTTTCTGGCAGCATGTGAGTGGTGTTGCTGACCCATTGAAGGCTTAAGGCTGTCAGATATGAATCTCATTTGAATTGAGTGCCTGGGTTTTTACGGTAGATTGAGTGAAATTCTTAGAGTGAAAAATGAAGACTTCCAATTTTGCGATTGCTTTTCAAAGAAATAAATTATCAGCTTTAAAGTAGAAATCATCATGCATATGAGCCTTCCAGTATACATTGTTACTGTTGGGTAGAGAGAGTGATGCTGTGTTTTCACCACAGTTATTATACTGGGGAAGCAATATCACAATTAGCAACAAGGTTGTAAATTAACACCCGCCAAATGCAGGTTAAAATTAATTTTGACTGGTGTTTATAAAAATCTACTATTGGGTTTGGCCAGTAATATACACATGCACCATACAAGAAAGGCTTTCTCTGTTGTTGGTCATTCGCCGCCTTCCCTACTTTGCACTACTTCCTACACTCTCAGAAATAAAGGAACAGCAGGGGTACAAATCTGTACCCTCAGGCAGTGGTCCCCAACCCAATATTTAGACTCAAGAATAGGTTATCTGATAATATATATTCATAAAACATCACAATATCAAGGTTTTATAGTATATAACAATAATATAATATAATATTAGGACATCATCAATGACATAATCCATGAAAAGTATCAACCATATGTGTTAGTTATAAGTTCTCCTTTTTATATTGTTACAGAATGATGTCTTTGTACCTTTATATAACATTTGTTCATGTTATTCACATTTTATTGTTACATGATATTTTGTAAATGTAAATATTGTCATAATTTAATATTGTTTTTACAGTAAAATAATGACAACAATTAAAGTTGTCATCATTTATAGGCAAAGAAAAAAATCTGAGAATAAAATATGGAGTCATTTAATAGATTTTTATGCTTTTCGTTCCACGGGCCACATTGGAACCATTAGCAGACTAGGATTTGGCCCCCAGGCCACATGTTTGAAACCCTTGATGTAGAGAAATGACTTTATAAACACATTTCTAACTTTTTCACTGTATTTGAGGCACATGCTCTGAAACTGAACTAGAGACACTCTCATGGAAATATTATTATTTCATGGAATTCATAAATAAATATGCTCAGTGGCTGTGTCGAATTTGCAGTGAAACCAGTGCGGAAAACCAAACATGGAAATGAACGGAGTGTCCAAAAGAAAAAAAAAAACTCTTAAAATGAGTCAAGCCACTGAGTACAGAACAAATTTTAGGGTTGGGTAAATAAAATTGATTTAATCAATTTCATTTTAATTTTGTGTAATCGATTAATAATGGATTAGATGGATTTTTCAGAGCCGGAACATGAGTAGCTGATTCCCGTACCACTGAAATGGAAGCACAGGTGGCCACATCCCACAAGCCCCTTATGAAGGCCGTCAGTACATTTACAAACACTTGAAAATTCAAAGCTTTCCCAGAAGTCTGAGTTTACATGCACTGGAGAACTTCAAGTTATTGAGTGAGGTGTATTCGACTCCCAGACACTAGTTGGCGCTACACACGCATTAGCATGCTTCCAGCTTGTGTCATAGAAGAACAATAACTAAACTAATGTGGTAGATTTAAAGCAGACATAGTAGAAGGAGGACAACAACACAGAGAGAAGACCTGGACCACAACCAGGCAACAGTTCAAGACATTTCGTACGTATTTTTACTACAGTAACATACATGTCATGGTGTGTCACTGGTCACTTCCTGAAGGGGGCGTGTCCAGACCAGTGTTAATTGAGCTAAGGTCAGCAGCACTTATTTAATTGCAATCGCATTATCTGACTTGGTTAGTCCAACTTCTCAAACTCCAGTTCAAATCGTTTACACGGCTATGAAAACTTAGATTTTAGTCAGAATAAGGGAATAATTTCAATTTCTCTAATTGCAAGTGCGTTGTCAATCTCGCTCGTGACTGTTCTGCTGGGAGAAACACAGAGAAAGTTTGGGTGAAATGCCTCCTCCTGACCCCAGTGCAGCAGAACTGGCCTTCCTGAGGCTGCGCAAGGCAACAAATGGAAGGCGATGGTTGTAAAGATATGAACTGTGAGGAACAGTAAAGAAACATTTGGCTGGTGGAAATTCTGATTGGCTGCTAACTTGCTAACATTACCAGCCATAGCCAGTCTGGTGATTAAAAAAGTTAATTTAAAACTTGGCAATGTGCCCAATTACATGTCCCTCTACTTATAACACCCACAGCCCAAATGAGTGTAAAATATAAACGTATAACAATTTGGAATAGTCTCCACCTCAAAATAAAAAGGTTTTACATCAATAATTATTTGTAAATTATCTCAAAGATCACCTACTTTTCATTACCAGCCAAAATTGACATTTTATATTTGGTTAGTTCATTTGTCTCATTGTATTTTTGGATTTTAATGTATGTATACGGACCCAGATGACCCCCCCCCCCCCAACAGGGAAGCAGAAAAGGCCACATGAACTGCACCATCAGAGCAAACTGTTCATTTCATCATCATCATCATCATCATCATCATCATCATCATCATCATCATCATCATCATCATCATCATCATCATCATCATCATCATCATTATCATCTTCATCATCTTCATCATCATCATCATCATGTATGTTTTTCATGCAATCAGGAATGACGGTCATAACATCCAATGCAAGCTGTTTTCTGTGTGTGTCTGTGTGTGTGTGTGTGTGTGTGTGTGTGTGTGTGTGTGGGGAGAGGGGGTGATAAACCACACCCTGTCTCTAGATGTTATTAAAGGACATTACAGGACATAAGGCTGGTAAGAAGGTAAATATATTTTCTTGTAATTATTTTGTGTGTATATGAGGTGTGTGTATATGTGTGTGTGTGTGTGTGTGTGTGTGTGTGTGTGTGTGTGTGTGTGTGTGTGCGTGATCAGCTGTGCACCAACAAGCTGAGTGAAGGTAGCTGAGCGGTACCGTACTGTGTCAGCCCTAATCTGTCTCTTGACAGTCCAGCCTTATTTTGCAGCAGAATACTCATATTGATCTGTGAGCCTGTTAGACAAATAAATAAATAAGTCAACTACACCGCACCTGAGTTCACAACCTGCCCTTGACAATACTCAATAGCGTGTGCAGAGTGAAACGGGGTGTGCAGAGGTGGAGGGGTTGCAGTCGTGCAGCAGGGGAGCAGGGAGTCAGAAAGGGTTCTGCATTGTTGATCCAGTATGACATTGATAGACAGCAGCTGAAGGAAAGCTGATAGCCATGTTTGGCGTGCTGGTTTTTAAAGGACGGACGTGACGGCCGATCCGAAGTTGACTGAGCATGAATTCAGCAGGCAATCGCCCCAAGTGGTTGTGCTGAAGAGAGGTGAGGAAGGAAACTTTCACATATGACTTGCTTGACTTTCCATCTTTTCCAGCTTTATTATTAGTATTCTCCCCTTGAACTACTTGTTTCAGCTGAGGTTATCTTTACATGTTCCTGTTTCTCCGTGTTTAACACACCTATAGCCTTGTCAGGATGTATCAGTTTAGACACATTTTCACCCTATGTCTTGTCCATATTAACCTTTTTCCAGCCTTAGACCCCAGTCCCGGCATGTAGATAAGATTATATATATATATACATATATATATATATATATATATATATATATATATATATATATATATATATATATATATATATATATATATATATATATATATATATATATATATATATATATATATATATATATATGTAGGGCGGCACAGTGGTGCAGTGGTTAGCACTCCTGCCTCACAGACTCTATGGTTGTTTCTATCTGAAACGTCGCAGCGCCACTTTGTTACACCCGCCCTCTGACTCTGTACTTCACCGTGATTGGTCGGTCAGTTTCAGGAAAATCTAGCCAAAAGTTACAATGAGTGTAAGTAGACTACTAGGGTAGCACATTCTATCTGTTGCCACTAGGGGCGTCTAGCGTGACTAGGCTATCAAAATCCACAAAAATACATGAAGAAACACAGAAAAAATTAGAAGGCAAAAATATACAGAACATGCTAAAATCCACTAAGATTTGCAACCAACAACCAAAACCCACACACAAAGTGATGAAAACTACAAAACATATTCAAATACGCCTATAAAATAGAGAAAAAAACACTAAAACAAACAGATAAAATATCCAAAACATATGGGCAAATACATATTGTGTTGGGTGGTGCAGTGGTTAACACTCGTGCCTCACAACAAGAAGGACCCTTGTTCGAATCCCACAACAGTCCTTTCTGTGTGGAGTTTCCATGTTCTCCCTGTATCCGCGTGGGTTTTCGCCGGGTACTCCAGTCTAAAGACATGCACTGATAGGTTAATTAGTTAATCTAAATTACCCAAAGGTGTGAATGTGAGAGTGATTGCTTGTCTATATATGTTCAACCCTGAGATGAACTGAAGACTCATACAGGGTGTACCCCACCTTCACCCATTGTAGCTGGATTAGGCCCCCAGTGACCCTAGTGAGGATAAAGTGGGTTCAGATGATGAGACGAGATATATATATATATATATATATATATATATATATATATATATATATATATATATATATATATATATATATATATATATATATATATATATATATATATATATATATATATATATATATATATATACACACAGCTCCCACATTAATACACCTACACTTGTCACATGAAATGAAAGTGAACAAACTCATCTTTTTAAATATATAAACCATTCTGAAGTGCAATAGCAATACCACATATGCAAAAAGGGTGATTTACACTACAGATAAATATGACAAGTTGGGCTTTTCTTGCTTTTGAAAGCTGTCATCTGAGCAATTATCTTTCCAGGTAACACTCCAGTGAACATAATCCAGTAAATTATTTAGGTCCATAACACATGTAAGAATGGTATTTTTGGACCAGAATGCTAGTATGGTCTTCATTTTACCGCAGACATTGGTGAATTTGTATGGGAAATATTGATATTCATTGAAAAATTGATAATTCCACAAATTTCTCCTCTGTAAAACATAACCATAGAAAGAATGCTCTAAAACTGACCGATTTTTCACAAATACACTTCTCATCTTTGAATTGTAAACCAGCCACACTGTCCTCATATGGGAGGACACATCATAGTCAGGGGAGGTGGGCTTGAAGGTTGTCTTCCATATTTCGAGAAATATGAGTTAAAAAGTCAAAGTTATGACACATAGGTTATGGTTATGGGACAGGAAATGGATGATTGTGAGATGGGAAGTCAGGATTGTGTATAGTAAGTCACAATTTCTGATTTGTGTTACATTTTTCTGGTTTGGGAAGTAATGAGTGTGAAGAGTGTGGAGAGTGTAAAGTGCAAATGTTTGTACAAGAATGTAGGGAATGGGGGTGTAAAGTTGCCAGAGGGATAGGTGCTCTAGTAAAGTGCATATACCTAAAAACATCTACTTCAGTACAGTGAAGGAAGTACTTCTATTTAGTTACTTCCAACTCTGTTGATGAAGATTACCCCATCTAATAAATTAAAATAAATAAAATTGATCAGTGTGCCGACCTGTGACCCCGGACCACCGCCCCTGCCTGTCTGGACCAGCCCCCCTTCCTGCATTTATACATGGACGTTCATCTATAGCCTGTCCGTCCATGGGAGTGGATCTCTCCTTCAATGTGGTTCTCCTCAAGATTTCTTCTTTTTCCCACTGGGTTTGGAAGTTTTTTCTTGCCGAGAAGGAGGGTCTAAGGACAGGGGATGCTTGGGACTTTTCATGTATTTCTGTAGCTGATTGTGTTTTTGTAAAGCCCTCTGAGATGACTTTGTTGTGATTTAGGGCTTTATAAATAAAATTGAATTGAACTGAATTGAATTAATACTTATCTATCTACATCTTTGGATCAGGAAGACAAATGTAATTTTTTATGGTAGTGAACATGAAACTTTGACACATCTATTTTTACAATGCAACAATTCCTTTAACTTCTGGTCTAAATGGAAGGGATTATATTGTGTGTAAAATCAAAGTTGGATTATAGGCCAATGACTGTTGGTTTTATTTGGTAAATTTCATACTCACAAATGCAAAATGTTGAAAACACCCTCAAATTTTCATGGACTTTTGGCCAAATTGGAACATCACAGCTGCAAGGATAAACTTATAGACTCCCCTATATATATATATATATATATATATATATATATATATATATATATATATATATTTTTTTTTTTTTTTATTAATTAATTAATTAATTTTTTGTTTATTTTTCCTTTCTTTTCTGGATGTTGTACAGTATGTTGACTTCAGTATTAATTACTGTGGCCTTGTCTTTTGTTTGTATGTTTGATTCTTATGTGTTGTTTTGAAATAAAGCTTAATTAAAAAAATAAAATAAAAGGTTGTCTTTCAAATCCCTCTGTATGCAATAGGGCGGTACTACAACCAATCAGTGCAATCTTTACAATGACGTACGTAGTTAGAACACGGCAAAGATCACGGAGGAGTCTGGAAACGGTGATGAATGACTAAACATAATTGAGAATTATGGAGCTTCATAAATGTTGTTGCTTCTGTGAAAAGAATTTAAACATTGCTGACGTTTTCTCACATTCTTCACACCTTTGATAAAAGGAAATCACCACCCAGTCAGCAGCCAACTGTCATCATTGTTGTTCTTCTATGGTTGTTTCTCTCCGAATCGTCTCAGCGTCACTGTTGATCTGTTGGTGAATGGTTTCAGTCCATACCTACCCAATGCAAACAAATACACCCTGGTTTTCACAAAACAATTAAGATGAAAAGGAAATAAAAAATTCATTCCTGTTTCTAAGTCTACAGTTTTTGAGTGAGTGTTTTAGTCCAAAATACAGGATGTTACCTTCACAAAGAACAGATTATTTTGACCTACACTCCAAACAGTTGAAGAACAGCTGGAGTTTTTATTTCGAGAGGTTTGTTTCAGGTGTTTTAAGTTAAATAAAATATTGTAAAATAATGTGACCCTCCAACAGAAAACCAGTCAGAAGTCTCACAGCAGTATATGTCATATGGGTAAAAATTATCGAATGGAAAGTTTAGGCATAAAATCTGAGTAAAATGTATGTGTTCTATGTGTTCTTGTGAAATTCGTACCATAAGTGCTTCAAATCATGCTTTTTAGGAAGGACAAGAACTGAACTCAAAGAAAATCGGCTCAAAACACGACTTTCCTTCGCGCTGGCGTTAGGTATTTACCTGTCATTTTTGGTACCGTTGGAAAGATTGGGATTCTCTTTAAGCAACCCTTGAATAGAAATCTATGTAATTATATATTTGAACCAATGGGAGGCCTCAGAACAAAGCCTTCTTGAGGAAACCAATTCCCTTGTTGCTATGGTGATATTGAAAAACTGCCTCTGATTGGTTGAATTAGTGTCACACAAGCATTTTTAATAAGCTTTCAGATAAATATAAAATCTTCATTTCTGAAATTTGACCCAAGTGACTGGTTTTGTGGGTCAGAACTGTATAATAAAGTATACAGTAAGTATAATAAATAAATCTCTAACGATACTGAGAGTGGCAGTTCCCAGTGTCAGACCTGAGTACAGACTAGTCTTGTATCTTTCTAACAATAAACACTTTTGCCTTGAGAATCACAAGTGTGACTTTGCTCAATACGCACAGTTTTGCTTGCAATTATTTTCAAGGCCATAAACTTGCAGGGAAAATACTTAAAAGGGCCATCGACAAAAGTTCTACTTTTAAAACACTGGAATGAATCAACAGAATGAAAACATTAAAAAAATAGATGATATGTGAGTCTTAGATTTAATAGAGACAGTGGGATTTCTTGACCTTTACCTTTTGGTTGTGGTAAATAAAGACATTGGACTCGAGTTTCCGGGTGCAGTGCAGGCCATGCAAGCTGTGCAGCGCTAGTTTCCAGCCGGTGTAGAGCAGTTTGGTGGACCAGGGTGCGCCAAGGTGGGTGTGGTGGCGCACTTGTGGGAGGTGACCACTGACCCAACTTGCCGCTGTGACAGATTTGCTGACTTTAGACCATGCCGAAGTGCACCAAGAGCTCACCAGCTGAAAGGTGTAGTGCTAGTTTGGTAGACCAGTGTGCCGAGGTGGGTGTGGCCGTGCAGTCGTGGTAGGTGACCATAGATTCAGCTCAGCGCAGTGACAGATTCACTGACTTTAGACAGTGCGCCAAACTCGCCAGCTGAAGGCACGTCTAAGCGCAGCACAACCAGTCTAGTGGTAGTTTGGCAGACCAGCGTGCAGAGCAAGGTACTGGCTTGAGATAAGTAACTCTGGACACACTATCCGACGACATGAAGACCTCAGGACACTTTGGTTGGACTTTAGGGACCCTCTACTTACTACCACTTAAGTGTGATGTTGTTTAGGACTTTAGAAGAGGTCTAAAAATAGCATTTTGTGTTGACGAAAAGATATGCCCTAATCATTTACTTCCACACTAACACAGTTTGGCTCAAAACGGCAAAATCAAAATTTCTCAATGTACATCCGAATGGTGTGATTTTGATGATAATTATATGTATGTATTCCCAATCATCTAAAAATTGAGCTAAAATGATTTCTACTCTGGATAATCCCTTTAATGCGACTCAAACTTGATAATATCTGCAATCTGTGAGTTGGATCCAAACTGTCTATGCTTGTTTTATTCCTTTATATGAAGGTCAAGTACAAAATGAAACTAGCTGTGTTAGGTACTATATGACCTCATGAAACCTGCAGCTTGTTTTTACAAGAGCTAAAATATTTTCTTGATGTGAGAAAAAAAAAGTTTGTAGTTTACATTGGGACCATGAATGTCTCATGGAGTACTTAGCCTTGTGTTACATTACAGAAAAAAACAATATGAAATGCAGTTAGCGATCTCGCTACAGTGGGTCCCTAGTTAACCTCGCTTTTCAAAGTGCCACTTAACACACTTGGGGAGGTCTGCAGTCACTGCTGTTTTTGCAAGTAGAACAGTAACAGCAAGGCCAGCCAAAAAAACCCAACTAAAGACCCCTGACAAATTAATCTGAAATGGAGAATGAAAACCAGGCAAAGCAACTGCTCCAGAGTTATTGAACTACATTTCCTCTTTGAATTTAACTGCCTCCCTTTACAAAACCTCTGACCAGGCTCAGCAGCTTTACAAGTTAATAATCAAGAAATTAAGATTTCTGAGAAGTTTCTCATAATATTATGGACAAACACTGTCTTTTATAAACAGAATCTGGTGTTTTAATATCGATTTCTTGCTAGAATACTGCACAGATGTGTCCATCCATCCATCAGTGTCCATTACATTTAAAATGCAATATCTCAAGAATGGTTTGACAGAATGGTTTTACAATTTGGCACGAGCATTCAGTTGAATTTAAGGATGAACTGAAGAAATTTAACTGGCTGAGATAGTCCTAAGTTTATCGATTGCGAAATCTTGCCTTGAGGAAATATACATTCTGTAGGACGTATCGCTCAAACAGGTCAGACTAATGTCTTAACTTTGTTTATCAGCAAAGTCAGTTACAGTAATATCTTTCGGAGACCCACCAACGCATTTGTTTTCTTTAGTGGACAAGAGTTTCACTGTTTTACTTTAAAAAAAAAAAAAGATTGTAACAACTCACTCAGAACAGGAGGAATATGTCGCTCTCAGTTTTTAATAAATGGTCTATTGTCGGCCATAAACCACGCCTCACTAATGATAACACTGCACATCCACCCAATCAGATGTGCACATATGAATGGGTGTGCATTTCGTTTGGTCATCATGGCCACTAAACGACAGCAACTCTGTTTGAACAAAACTGTGTAGAGGATCTTACCCAACTTGTCTAAAAAAAAAACCCCAAAAAAACACACACTTTATTAACATTTACATTTATTTACAAGTCCAAACTTGAGAAATTATTTTGGAATAGCATAAAAATACAAACAACATAATTTAGAAATAAGTCTAACATATAGTAAGGAATACTAGAAGGATAGAATAATATAAATAATATAAAAAATATAATATAATATAATATAATATAATAATATAATATAATATAATATAATATAATATAATATAATATAATATAATATAATATAATATAATATAATATAATATAATATAATATAATATAATATAATATAATAGAGGATGTAGGGAAGGGTGTATAATATACAGAGTAGGGAACATGCTGTCCAGTGTGTATAATGTACAAATGTATACATTTACAGAGAAAGATGTTTAAATATAGATAGAAAATGAACATATATGACCTGCATGTATAACCTAAAGAGGACAAATGTACAGATGTTTAACTATATATATATATATATATATATATATATATATATATATATATATATATATATATAATATAGACCCTGCATATATAACCTACAGAGGACAAATGTCGGTAGGTTCCTTGTCAGAGGTGAAATCCTTCATTGTCAGAATAGACTCATTACTTTTTCAAACTAGAAAAGCACTCTGAGAGCGCAGACCTCCACCAAGGTAGATCCCCCCTCCCAACTTCTCCCCACCCCGACCACCCCCACAAGTTCTTCTTGTTCACATTTCCAACTTCTCCTGAAAATTTCATCAAAATCCGTCCATAAGTTTTCGAGTTATCTTGAACACAAACAAACAGATAAACGCCGGCAAAAACATTTACTATATCATAATTTTGACTTTTTATCTTGTACTTTTGACTTTTTAATCTTTTTTTTAAATAAAACATTTTCATGCAGTTAGTGCAGATCAGGTATTAACAACAGACCAGTTACAGTAATGATATGAACTGACTGATATGGAACTAAAATAACAAAACCCATGAATATACAAGAGAACAACTGTCCACTGAAGTGACCAGGATGTGCATTAATGTCTGTTACTATATATAAAAGATGTATCTGAAAAAACAAACTGTTGCTTCATTCTTTTTCCAATTAAGGAATTTATTTAATGTAAAACTGTGAAAATATTTACTTTCTGGGTCTCAGGAGGATATGAAACTTGTACCTGAACACTGGTTATCATCTGTTAAATCCTGGTTACATTAGCTATTTGCATTTATATGGAAAATATTATTTATTAATTTTCCATGTAGTGTCATATTGTCATGACTCCATTTTTATATCACATATTTTTGTCATCCACATACATTTAAAACAGCTTAGAGTTTTTTTTTCTTCCCCAGGCAATAGTTTTCTACACTATGTTGCAAATACATGTTATTGTTAGAGGAGGCAGAAAAGTTGATTAATAATGTACAGATTAATCTATTATATTGTATTTATTATATGTTAATTATATGTTCTTTGGTCCAGCTTATATTTACAATTAATAATGAACAAACAAAAACGACTAATATGGATTATGAAAGAGCTGCAGCATCTGAAACACACCACAGAGAACGTTTCACACATAAACAGTACCACAGTACTTCAGTTTGAACATATGACATATCAACAGTACCACAGTGCTTTAGTATGAAAATTTGACACATAAACAGTACCACAGTGGTTCAGTTTGAACATTTGAAACATAAACAGTACCACAGTGCTTCAGTATGAACATTTGATACATAAAAAGTACCACAGTACTTTAGTTTGAACATTTGACAGATAAAAAGTACCAGTGCTTAACTTTCACACTCCCAGTTTGCCTTTTTTGTCACCATGTACTTTTTATTAGTATTTTTTCTATCAGTTACTACCAGTGTTGTACGTGAACGAGTTCATTGAACGATCGTTCACGAACTATATCATATTTTTGACGAACGTGAACGACTCGTTCACTTTTGCCAAATGAACGGGAAGTTGTGAACGCGGTTATTCTGGCATTTATTGAACTGCGCTCTTATGTAGTTCACATTTTGTTCTTTTCACGTTGTAATTATTGAGTCCTATAAGGAATAAAGTGGGATCAAAACACAGCATTATCATAGATGTCATTTTTGTATTATTCTGAACTAATGTTGGAAACATAATGTTGTGGGACAGCCAATGAGAAGTGTTGTAGGCGGGGCAGAGAGAGACAGAGAGAGAGAGAGAGAGAGAGAGAGAGAGAGGTGCAGAGAGTTTTTGGGAGTGGAGAAAAAGAGTTAAATGTACAGAGTGTGACCGGCGACCGGAGCAGGTGTTGTCTCGTTCTTGGAAAGAAACAGAAAGCTCACTGAAACCGCAGAGGGAAGTTAACCCCGGTGTAAGGTACTTACTTCACAAAAAAAGAATGAAAAAGTTCATTTTGGGATCCATGAACTTCTAGTTCATAATTTGGAAGAATGAACGATGAACTGAACTAATTCATATTGAGTAACATGAACTGAACTTTGAACTAGTTCCTAATCAAGGTGATCTTTCCCAACACTGGTTACTACTAATGTCAGGCGAGGTTTAAAAAACGTACAATAACATATAACACTTGCTTCATCGCACTTTTGTCTCATTCTTTTCATTTTTACACTGAATATTTTGATAGTATAGACTCAAAGGTTATAGATCCTGACATAGTTCCAGTGTATTTTACCCACTATAATGCTAGGGTTAATGGCTACAGTATATGCTATCTCATAGATGTTTGATGCTGACGTCTCAACTTTATGCTGAATGCTAACAAAGTCGACTAAAGTCCTTTCATCTTGGGCTGGTGTTCACGCAGCAGGTCTGACAGCCTGTCAGCACCTCCCCTCTCTGCAGGTAAAATACCCACAAGAATGAAAAGAACACTTCAGCACTGTAGAAATCTGATGTCGCAAAACAGCCTTTTCTCCAAGGCATTAACATATGCTTATTAAAGGGGGGAAAAAAGCAGCTCATATACAGTAGGCTGTTATGGATTTATTTATAGGCGGGTTATACATGGATTGAGGACGTTACTGTACACTGTAAAAACTGGCTGTAGAATTATCAACAAAAAGTTGAAAAATCGCAACATTAAAGGAGTCATTCCATTGTTATTTCATTAAAATTGCTGCATTCTCCATTGTTATTGAATACATTGTTCGTTCTATTTAAAAAAACAACATCCACATTGTTTTGATATGTTTTACCTTACGTTTGTGTGTTTGTTTGTCAGCAACTAGAATAATAAAAAAAATATAGAATATTATCTGAATAAGTGAATATTTAGTTATAAAGTAGAAGCAAATGTGAATGAGTCTTATATTGTAATAAGACTATCATAGTTAGGATATATCTATGTACAGTATATACTGTATCTATGGATTAAATCAGTACAAGCACTGAGTTTTCTCTCTCTCTCGCATCTGTTTTTGTCATTTTATCTTATATACCATGTCTGTTCATGGCCAGTCACCTGTAGTTTTACCTGTCCTTCCTCATTTATATCCACAACGCAGTAATGAGGCATCTCTGATTGGTTCAGAGAATGAATGCATGAAGGAAAGCTCCCCCCTCTCCTCTCTCTCTGTGTGTGTTTACCATCCCAGAGTAGCATCCAGCTAGGTTTCCTGTCATTGCTTATTTTATTTCCACAGAGAGCATATGAACCAGTTTGTTCCGCCATTTTTTACAGTTTGTGCAGCACCTACTGTGGCGCCGTCTTCTCTTGTAGATGCTAATGCTAATGCTACTTCAGATTTGCTGCAATGAGGGACGGGCTTAACCGCACGTAGGTGACGCCAACATCCACTTTTTCTGAGTGGCTCGTTTCTCTGTTGTTTTCTATCAATAGTAAATACAGTCAGTGGAGGGGACACACCAACAGCAAACGCAGCATGTGTTGGTAACTCGGGGTGACTCATCAGATTCCAAAGGGAGGGTGGAAAAGTGGTGTTCAGTGGAATGACACCTTTTGAAAAAAAAAGAAATAAGACTGTCAAATTATTAAAATTTTGGTAACACTTTATAATATTGACACTTGTATTTTATTATTATAATGTCACTTTGCATCATCATGGCCTTCCTCTCTGTGTAGCTTTGGTGGGGTACAGGAAACTTTGAGTAAAAAAAAAAAAAAAAACAGTATTGAATGTGTTAGTATTTGAATCAGGTTCAAAACAATATAATAAATACAACAAAATATATAATAATATATAATCCTTGTGGTGCTTAGATTTGCCAAAATACTCCACATGAAAGGAAAAAAAATAAAATAAAAAGTACAAACGGTTGCACATTACTGCTTTATATGAGGTTCAGCTACTGTTTATAATCAGGTACAAAATACCAGCTGTTTGTTTTCAAGAAGCAAATTAAACGGAAAATTAATCAAACAAATCAAAAGTCGGATTACCTCGGTTGATTTGTCCTTCCCTGGATAGCGTGCCACAAAGTAATATGTCCAATGAAATACACCACGATTTGAGTGCCAATATTTTGGGCCATAGCAACACAATCGCCAACTGTTCAAAATGTCTGGACCCTAGTCCCGCCCTTTAATCACTCATCCGTCAGGCTGATCCACTTTAGCATCTAGCTTTTTTTTTATATTCTTATATTTAAATTCAGGCTTTAAGGTATTAAATCAAATATAGGTGTAGTTTTTACAGAAGGAGTATGTTAACAAAACCACATTTGTTTGTATAATGGATGGACTTATTTTGTTATTTTCAGAAAATAAAACTTGAAGTTGTGATCATTTACAGCCAAAGAAAAAACTGAGAAGAAAATACAGAATCATTTAATAGGATTCTGCTGTTCATCCCACCGGCCACATTGGAACTGTTGGCGGTCTGCATTTGGCCCCTGGGCCACATGTTTGAGACCCATGCTCTACATGTTACTCTGTACATATATTTATAATCTTATGTGTTTTTAGACCGGTTTTACAGTTTTTTTTCCCAACATAAATGTAATGTAACTACAGAGTAAACAGTGTTGTTTCTTCAAGATTCACATGTGCTTTAGTGAAAAGAAAACATAAGTAAGTACTGTTCACAAAAGAGCAGCAGCTAAGGTCATTTACAACATTTGAAAAAGGGTACAGTATGGCATCACATGTTTGTTTGTTTGTTTGTTTACTTCCTCCTCACTCAATGTGCCATAAGAGTTTCTGGTGCATCATGGTCGACTCCTTTATCTGATGTAATCTGATGCAGTTTAAGGCGGAGAAGAAAAAAAAAAGAAATTTTTAAGGCCATTGCTCCAAACCTTGACTTTTCCCTTTGAGTTTTTGTCAATGCGCTGCAAACTCCTAATGAAATCTGAACTGAAATAATGAATAAGGGTTAGGAGATTTCAAAAAGATTCACATGCATTCAGAAAAAAAACAACACATTGTAAAAAAAAATAATAATAATAAAAAAAATAATATATATATATATATATATATATATATATATATATATATATATATATATATAAATGTAAATGTAAATGTAAATTTCTCCACTGAGAGTTGAATAAAGGCTTATCTGTTCACCTCTAAAAAAAACAAAAAAACAACTGTAATAACTGTATTTTCACTTGGTGGATTTTAGCATGTTTTGCACATTTTTTTTCCTCCACATTCTTTTGTTTCTTTGTGTATTTATATGTTTTTTTGTGGGAAATGTGACACAGAACAACTTGAAGTCTTTTTTTCTTCCAGTTTATACCTCATTGACACAAAACACATGTTAGTCTGGTGTTGTGTTCCAATATTCATACTGTTAAGACTACACTTATATACTGTACACAGAATATGTTAAGTGTTAAATGTTAAGTGTACATTTTTCAGCAGATAAGTGCTGTTCTAATTTCAATACTGAACCGGATTCTGCCTGTTGCATCAGAAACCATGAAAAATTCAGACTTTTTTCTTACCAGAATACATGCTATTATTTTTATGGTCTTCATCATGAATATGAATCTCCAGTTCTTCTGGACAATGCGTTGTCTCTAACACCATCACCGTGTCCTTTTTTTGGCTGAAAATACACTGGTGTGTAAAACCATTTATGTGTCACGTTATTGCAAAGTAGCCGAATGTTTGTCTGTAAAGTTTGCCTTCTACATTAACAAGTGACTAACCGACAGTGTTGGACAAACTACTCAATAACTATAATACATTACTAATTATAAAGTCATCAGTTACTAACCTAGTAAGCCAGTGGCGAAAAATATTTTTGCCTGAATCATTGGTCTCGCAATGCTCCATAGAGCCTCAGCCAGGACCGGTAAAATTTCACCGGTCCAATCACAACACTTCATTTGTGTAGCGAGATTGTAGGGCGGGGCTTAACACAATGACGACAGGGTTGAAGAAGTAAAAACTTATATACAGTCTATAGTCGGATAAGCAGCATGTAAACAGACCCAGCTGGATCCACTGTTAGTGTTTGTTAGTGTGTGTTAACGTTAATTAGCCTAGCCTATAGGATATTGAAACAATGAGATAGATGCTAGTTTAGACTTGGTTTCATTGCTCTTTATACATCACATTATTCGTTGCTCTGATTGGTCATAGCGCACAACATTATGACAATTTCTTGTAACATAAGTTACTGCTCTGTAATGAAACCATCCACCATGTTTTTATTTCAGTTCATAGGCAGTTACTCATCCGCTATGTAGACAATATGTAGACAATATGGCGGCCGTTGAGTACAAAAGGTGTACAGTAATTCCACATTTAAAAAATTCCGACTTTTGAGGGCATCATCTGGGTACTTGCACAACATTTAACTTTGCTGCGGTTACAAATGGGACGCCCTCCATTCCCAAAGACAGTGCGGAAAGGGCGGTAAGTATGGATATTGGAATACAGCATGGGATTCTGCTAGCACTATGCTAATGTTAGCACTAGGTTGATGCGTCATCCAGCTTGGACAAACATGTTCAGTACAGTTTTTAATGCCTTTTTTTCTTGAGTCTGTTTGCTGATGCAAAATGAAACATAATTAATATAGATTAAAAATGAAGATTTAATTATAATTAAACAAAATGAATCCAAAGCAACCCAATGATTAATCTGATTAAAAATTGTCACCATCTGACAACCCTTTTTTTTTTTTAAATGTTGCGATTTTACAAATTTTTGCTGTTAATTCTAGTCATTTTTCTTCTTTTCTTTTTTTTTTTTTTTTTTTACAGTGTATAAAAGAAGTCACAGGCTAATACAACTTGCTAAGATAATTGTGTTTCCTTACATTGGCTAAGCCCTGAGTTGTTGGAAGACAAATTAATTCAAGAACAAATGTCCCCAGAGGCTGCAATTAATGATAAACTTATTAGACACGATGGTGCCCATGAGGTCTGGATCTCATGGTGACGTCCACGCTCCTGGTGGTGTTAGTTACCCAGCTGTCACTTCAACTCAAGAAGGAAAGGGAGTTAAGTGTGTCTGTGTGTGATGTGTGTACAGTAGGGATGGAAATCTTACTTGTAAGGCCGATACATCTCGATACAGCATTTATGATCCGATATATTAAAGAGCAACATTAACGTAAAAAAAAAAAAACAAACAAACATTGGTCATTAATAAATTGTGTTTTGCACATCCTACTTTTACTAATCATACTAATAATATACAGCGCCATAAGAATTTTAATCTCATTTTTGTATGAACTACTTATGTGTCTGCTAAGAAATGAAAACCAAATCAGCCCGTTCGGAAATCTTCTGGAATCATTGATGGATGACGTCTTCACACGGATCCGCAGCCTTCATGCTGTTTAGAAAATGGTAAAATGGACCTTCATGGTGCTCAAAGCGCTTTACATTAGCCTCTCATTCACCCATTCACACACACACTCATACACCAGTAGGTTTCTAAGGTCTATGGTAAGTCCGACTGGGGGCCTAAGCCAGAGTTCAGTGTCTTGCCCAAGGACACTTCGACATGTGGACAGCCAGAGCCGGGACGCGAACCGCCAACCTCTCGGTCATTGGGCGACCCACTCTATCAACTGAGCACAGCCACTGCACAGTGCAGTTATCGTTTCATTCATTGGTTGTTAAAGCCAGATAAAGTTGTAAAATTCATTCATTCATTTAAAATGAATGAAACTATTGTGTGGTGAGAGGCTGCAGGAATGTAGCTAAGAAGGAGTTAGATATTTCAACCTATTATTTCCCCAAAAACTTTGTGATGAGGCGGTCCTGGGTGACGTTTGTGTGACTTTAGACTTTGGAGATATTTGTTCATGACATTTTCAGGACTGTTTTGATGTGTCATGTGCAATAACGGGGTAATTACTTAATTACTTTATCAATAACTGTATCAGCGTTACTGTTACTCAGGAAATAATGTGACACGTTACAATTTGATGAATTTGGACGCAAGTGTTGCCCCGGTTACAAACAACAACTGGGAGTTTTGGCAACACCATCAGTGCCGCATATTTCTACACCGAGCTAACATTGAGCTCGGTGTAGAACGTCACTTGCATGACAACAAAATCGATCATGATTTGTTAATAAGTTGGATAGGTGGGGTCTGAACTGTCTTGTTCCCACACATGCACACAAGTCAAATACACACACACACACACACACACACAGTGCTGGGTAAGTTACTTTGAAAAAGTTAATAATTACAATTACTAGTTAGTTCTGTAAAAAAAAAATTATTGGGTTACTAACTATGTTACCTCACGAGCAAAGTAATAAGTTACCAGGAAAAGTATTTTTGTTTTATTTGTTTTACTTTTTTTACTTAAAAATGTAAAAGAAATTTAAAAAAAACTGCAAAACAGGTTATTCATCCTTGTTCTGTGATGTTATGAATTATTGCATATTATTAAAATTATGAACAGGAAATACATTTTAAATACTGATAATATAATAATGTTGAAAGTTACTTGAATTTGTTCAAAATGTTCATATTCTTTAACTTTGTATTTAAGCATACAGGTGAACAGGTAGTGATGAAATAATGATATCTGAATATTCTTATTCTATAATTATTAGTGAAAAAAATATTATAATGATATCTGAATATTCTTATTCTATTATTATTAGTGAAAAAAATATTATAATGATATCTGAATATTCTTATTCTATTATTATTAGTGAAAAAAATATTATAATGATATCTGTATATTCTTATTCTATTATTATTAGTGAAAAAACAATACAATATCTGTATATTCTTCTCCTATTATACATTTATCTACTTAATTTTCATGAACAGCAACTTTTGTTGAAATCATTTGAAGTGTTTACACCCTTTATATCAAGGCACAGAAAGTTGCTTAGAAAATAAATTAGCCAAGAGAAAAGCTAATATTAATAGTGCAATTGATATTTTTAACAAATGGAGCTACAATGGGACCTATGACTTGGTGCTGCCATCATCTGTGTGTGTATTTGACTGTGTGTGTGTGTATGTGTGTGTGTGTGTGTATGTGTGTGTGTGTGTGTGTATGTGGGAACAGGACAGTTGAGACCCCTCCTATACAACTTCTTAGCAAATCATGATCGATTATGTTGTTATGAATGCAGCGACCCTGAGCTAAATGCTAACTCGGTGCAGACATATGTGGCACTGACAGTGTTAACAAAATACTTTGTTATTCCCAGCACTGCACACAGATGATGGCAGCACCAAGACGGACGGTCACATTTGAGCTCAGTTTGTTAAAAACAGTAAATGTGGGGGGAGGGGGGGGGTGCTTTTCTACTTCTATATACTTAGCATAAAATAAACATGGTAGACTTATATGGAAAAATCATGTTTATTCAACAAAATGTAATCCTTTTTAACGAACATGAATTGATTTTTTTTTTTCAGAAAACATATTAACATGTCCAACCGATGTATATGATTTTTCATATGTAAATCTCTTTTTTTTTTTTTTGTCTTCAGTGTGGGTGGATGAGTGGGATGGCTGTGTTCCACACAAGCTGCCAATGCTGAAGAATGAAGGGGATTCACTGACCTGTTTTCTTGCTAACTCTTTCAGACTACAACAGCTGCACTTGGGCCATTTACAATTTAGTTAAAATGTCCCCCTGAGCGCAGTCACCCTACCTTTCCATAACAGAGAGGTGCAGCCGGTGTATGTGCGAGAGGACGACGGAGAGAAAGAGACCCTGAGAAAAATAAGAAATGAATCTCAATTCATGCAGACTGTATTCAGCGTATGTAGCCTCATGCCTCACCAGTTTCACTTCACTCTCACATCCCCAGGGGTTAATAGCTCTCACCACACCGGCCCGCTCGGCTCTAACGATGCCAGGTGACGTCACAGATGTAGAGCCGGTGTCAACACATGGAAAGGCTGTTTGTGCAGTACTTAAGACCAGTGATGATGGGACTGCTGCCTCTGCTCTTGAACACATGCATTTAAACTGCAGATCAGGGTTCGACAACTCATTTAGTTTGAGTGGCCCCATTTTATCTTTACTGGGCCGAACCAATGTTAAAATAATAATAATGATAATGATAATAATAATAATAATAATGATAATGATAATAATAATAATAATAATAATAATAATAATAATAATAATAATAATAATAATAATAATAATAATAATAATAATAATAATAATAATAATAATAATGATAATAATAGTAATAATAATAATAATAATAATAATAATAATAATAATAATAATAATAATAATAATGATAATAATAATAATAATAATAATAATAATAATAATAATAATAATAATAATAATAATAATAATAATAATAATAATAATAATAATAATAATAATAATAATAATAATAGTAATAATAATAATAATGATAATAATAATAATAATAATAATAATAATAATAATAATAATAATAATAATAATAATAATAATAATAATAATAATAATAATAATAATTTACACACAATTATTTTACACTTTCAAAGTTAACAAAAACATAAGCAAGTATAAATACAAATATAATACAATGGTACAGTGGAGGCCAAAAGCTTAATTAACACTTCAAATGAATCAAATAAACAGAAAAAAAACTAAATAAAGTAAATAAAACAATACAATAAAAAACACAAATACAAAAAAAAAGAGTTTACCATTACTTAAAGTGACATGTGGACATGAACCAAATGTAGGCAAAGAGAAATAATAATAGTGGTTAGCACTTGTGCCTCACAGACAGAAGGTCCCTGGTTCAATTCCCACACCAGACCTTTCTGTGTAGAGTTTGCATGTTCTCCTCGTGTCTGCGTGGGTTTTCTCCAGTTTCCTCCCACCATCCAAACACATGCACTGATAGGTTCATTAGTTAATCTAAATTACCCATAGGTGTGAATGTGAGAGTGATTGTTTGTCTATATATGTTCAGCCCTGAGATGAACTGGAGACTCATACAGGGTGTACCCCGCCTTCACCCATTGTAGCTGGATTAGGCCCCCGGTGACCCCCGTGACCCTAGTGAGGATAAAGTGGGTTCAGATGATGAAAGTAAAAAGTTAGGAAAATGTGGGTTTATTTGTAAAAGTAGCTTTAGTCTGACTATTGAAAGGAGCAAAGGTGCTGATTTATTGAAGTTATTCCAAACATTAAACAAATGAATAAAAAATAAAAGAAGTAGTAACAATAAAAACAACAATTATTGTTCTTTTTATTATAATAATAATAATAATAATAATAATAATAATAATAATAATAATAATAATAATAATAATAATAATAATAATAATAATAATAATAATTATTATTATTATTATTATTATTATTATTATTATTATTATTATTATTATTATTATTATTATTATTATTATTATTATTATTATAACAATGGTTTACATGTAAAAAAACAAACAACAAAAAACACCTCATGAGTATGGAAACAAATGGCAGAACAAATACACCAATAAACTAGAAAACCTCCGCCAAGGCAGACCTCACCCCTCCTAATGAAAAGAGGTTATGTTTTTGTCAGAGTCTGTCTGTCTGTTATTTAGCAAGATAACTCAAAAAGTCATCGACGGATCATGATGAAATTTTCCTGAGGTGTTGGGGGTGTGACAAGGAACAATTGATTAGATTTTGGTGATGATTTGGAAAAGATCACAGATTCTGGATCACTGTGAAATGTATTCTCCATTTACCGCAATGTAAAATTTCAAAGTGAACCAGAATCCGTTATCTCTTCTGGATCACCACCAAAATCGAATCATTTGTTCCTTCTGACACCTCCAATACGTCATGAAATTTTCATCAAGATTCGTCCAGACATTTTCGAGTTATCTTGTTAAGTAACAGACAAACAAACAAACAAACAAACAAACAAACATAACCTCCTCGGTGGACGTCTCTTCATCCACAGTGTGTAAGTCTGCCTTGGCTGAGGTTTGCGTTTGCTTTTCTTGGTATACATATATTTTGGATATTTTATGTTTTATTTATATTTATTTTTTGTGGTGTTTTTCTCTGTATTTTAGAAATGTTTTTTTTGCAATTTCTCATAGCTGTTTTGTGTTTCTTTATTATTTTTGTGGACTTCATCATGTTTTATATAAATTTTTTTCATCTACATTTTATGTTTCTCAAAGTATTTTTGTGTATATTGTGGGGGAAATTCGAGTACAAAAAAAAAAAAAAACCGACATAAACCGACATTTGATCATGATTCGTTGAAATTCATCCAAACCAAGCCTGTGATTAATCTGATTAAAAATTGTAATTATTTGACTTCCCAACATGCACAAATTCCCCGTACATAAAATTACACAGCACTGCAAAGCTTCACTAAAACTGATATTTTACCTCAAAATCAGTTGTTCCTCTAAAGAGCTCGACTAATGTGATTCAGTACATTAACATTTACAAACTTCTCCTTCTAACACTTTCTGTTTTTGTAGATTGCTAGTGTACATCAGCTTACCCGCAGGTTAATTGCTTCTTTACATGCATTTAGCCTAAGGAGCTCCACAACAGTACCATATGAAGCCTTTCTATGACGAAAAAAAAAAAAAGAAAGAATTCATTCTGAGTTAGTGGATGTTAGATGATTTTTGTGCACAGGAAGGTTCATCCTCTGCATATTGAAATGAGATGTAATGCATGAGTCCATCTGGTTGGACGAGCAAAGGTGAACGCTAAAAGGAGAGTGACTGAGCAGTTATAATAACACTGGACAGAAAATATATGTACTTTATATTTTTACATTTATAGAAATGTATGTACTTTATACTCTTTACATTTATATAAATATATGTACTTTATACTCTTTACATTTATAGAAATGTATGTACTTTATACTCTTTACATTTATAGAAATATATGTACTTTATACTATTTACATTTATAGAAATATATGTACTTTATACTCTTTACATTTATAGAAATGTATGTACTTTATACTCTTTACATTTATAGAAATATATGTACTTTATACTATTTACATTTATAGAAATATATGTACTTTATACTCTTTACATTTATAGAAATATATGTACTTTATACTCTTTACATTTATAGAAATGTATGTACTTTATACTCTTTACATTTATAGAAATATATGTACTTTATACTATTTACATTTATAGAAATATATGTACTTTATACTATTTACATTTATAGAAATATATGTACTTTATACTATTTACATTTATAGAAATATATGTACTTTATACTATTTACATTTATAGAAATATATGTACTTTATACTATTTACATTTATATAAATATATGTACTTTATACTCTTTACATTTATAGAAATATCTGTACTTTATACTCTTTACATTTATATAAATATCTGTACTTTATACTCTTTACATTTATATAAATATCTGTACTTTCTACTTTACATTCTCAGAATAGATTCATTACTTTTTCAAATTAGACAAATGTGACAGTATGAAAAATAAGCCATGAATCAGAAATGATGATTTACCATATCCTAATTTTGACTTTTAAATCTTTTTTTAATTAATTTTCTTTTTTAATGCAGTTTTTGTTTATGAATAGACTGTTAATTACAGCCTAATAACAACAATTGATTTCCAGGTAAACATGATCAGGTATTAAGAACAGAGCAGTTACAGTAATGATATGAACTGACTGATATAAAATAACAAAACCTATGAATATACAAGAGAACAACTGTAGAACAACTGTCCACTGGAGTGACCAGTATGTGTCAGTGTTCAAACTGATATGATATTTGAATTCCACATATCAGACGTGACTAAAA
The DNA here is from genome assembly GCA_020466265.1 of Siphamia tubifer. NCBI lineage: Eukaryota > Metazoa > Chordata > Actinopteri > Kurtiformes > Apogonidae > Siphamia > Siphamia tubifer. The sequence continues at coordinate 45,162,033 of CM035786.1, read as the reverse complement.
CTTGTATGGAAAAAAAATATTTCATAAAGTTTGGTTGTACAGTGTTTAAAGATGATCTCATGAGCCTATAAAATAACAGTTTGTAATAAAGATAGTAAAGAAACCATCTGTTTTAGTTTGAAACAGCTCAGTAGACTGTATTTATTGTCACACAAGCACATCTTTTTTTTTTTTATAGGACAACTATAAAAAAAAGGTGAAAATCACCAAAACTCTGGTCATGTTGACACAGAAAAGATATCTGACTGGAACAAATGATCCAGAAGTGATCCTTTATTCTGGATCACTTTTAAACTTTACATTACTGTAAATAGAGAATACATTTGAAAGTGATCCAGAATCCAGGATGTCTTCTGTATCATCACCAAAATGTAATAATTTGTTCCTTGTGACACTCCCAAAACATCCTGAAAGTATAATAATAATAATAATAATAATAATAATAATAATAATAATAATAATAATAATAATAATAATAATAATAATAATAATAATAATAATAATAATAATAATAATAATAATAATAATAAAAATGTCCGAAAAGGAGTAGGATGAAGCATAAGCTTATTTAATCCTACCCCTTCTTCACTTCCCCAATAACCTGAATTCATCTTATAGCAATAGAGTGCATAGTACAAAAATGATGATAATAAAATAAAATAATAACAATAACAATAACAATAAATAATTGAAGTACTAAACATATACATATATACAAAAAAACAAAACAGTACAAAAAACAACAACAACAAATGAGCAGATAGGAAAGTAGGTATTTTGTTGCATTTTGTTCTCATTTTTTAACCCCACAGAGGGGGAGTTGACATTGCTTGAGATCAATGCATATTCCAGTCTTGCAGCCAAATACTCCAATATTTAGTGCATGTGTGTGACCATCATTGGTCCTCCCTGAAAGCTGAGCAGACATCCCTTTTACAGAACTGAAAAGGTACATGTCAGTATATTGAGGTCCAAATATTAACCTTTATTAACCATTGGTGTTTATTCTATGTTAGGGTATTGATTTGTACCCCATACTGTACCTTTATTTTTCAGAGTATAAGTAGCTGATTCTGAACCAACTCGCCTAAAAGCTGAAGATGTAGTCAATGAAATAGTAACACAGCCAAACATATTTGATATTTTATATTTTAGGGGAAGCTGAGCTACTGGTCAATCCACATTTACAGTAAGTGGCGAGAGTTCATTTATTTATTTAGAGCAGAAAAAGCAACAAAAAACACCTCTTGAGTATAGAAACAAATGACAAATACACTCATAAATAAAGATAATAAATACAATAGCAATTATCATGTGATTTGATGGCACTTTCAGAATAAAACTAATGAAATGTTCCCACATGTGTGCTCGTCATAAAGAAAACTTAAGTTTTAAATGATGGTTGGTTCAAGTTTCCAAGATAATAATAATAATAATGGATTAGATTTATATAGCGCTTTTCAAGGCACCCAAAGCGCTTCACATTAGTGTTCCATTATTCATTCACTCTCACAATCTCCCTCTGGTGGTGGTAAACTACATATGTAGTCACAGTTGCCCTGGGGCAGACTGACAGAAGCGTGGCTGCCATTTCGCGCCACCCAACATTCATACTCATTCATACACCAGTGTGAGTGACACTGGAGGCAAGGAGGGTAAAGTGTCTTGCCCAAGGACACAACGGACTGACTAGGACAGAGCAGGAATCTAACCGCCAACCCTTCGGTCAATGGACGACCCGCTCTCCCAACTGAGCCATGGCCGTCCCTAGACTTAAAGATAAGTCTAGGGTCAAATTGTGTTTGTTTTTTTTGTTTTTGTTTTTTTATAATGAACATGAGAATAGGTTTTTTTTTCTATCAGATCTACTTCAAAACATTGTCTGCACATTATGATCCATTCACTTTAAGGGAAATATTATGATCAAGTGTCCATGTATGATTGTCCAAAAAAAAGAATATGAAAGCAAAGTGAATGTAATATAAACGTATTTTATGTCAAACAACTGTATAAAAAAAAAGTTTTTAGAGTTCTTCGAATAGTGCAAGAAAACACACAATAAATATATCTAAGCAAGACTTTTGAAGTTTGAACCTTGTAAACACAAGTGTTGTAAACAAAAGCAGATACTTTCTAAAATATTGTAGACCAGTGTAACAAAATAAGTTCAATATAAACATCTCAAAAAGGAGCGGGAAGATGAAAACTCCCCATCCCCTTCTCACCAGAGATGTATAGTAACGAAGTGCAACTACTTAAGTACTGTACTTAAGTAGTGAAATGCAGTATCTGTACTTTTTTGGAGTATAAATTAAATTAATACGCTTACTCCGATACATTTTTTATGTGCCAAATCGTTACTCGTTCCTCTTATTAAAATAGTTCAGAAGCATACCAAACCCATAGCATATCAATACCACAGCGATAGATGGCTCTGTCACCTGGTTTGATGATGGTGTCTCATCATTGGACGAGTCAGCGATCAAACACTACATAATAAGACTGCACGCTCTAATCGACCTTTTGGTTCAGAGACAAACCTGAGTAAGTTAACCTGCCGATGGAAGAGCCCTTTGGCATTGTGAGAAGGATGCTTCTGGGCTGTTCTATTGGAAGGTTGACCATTAGGCTTGACTTGCCCAGGTTTGTCACTTGGTCATATTCTTGGAATACTCTGGCCTTTGAAAGTTGTAGTTTTTTCATGAACTGGTATGTCCTTGTACTACTGCTGCCTCAGCTGAAGTTGTACCTTTTATATTAAATATATAAATGTGTTAAAACTTGTGACTGCTTTCATTTAGTATAGGCCTACACAGTACTTTTACATTTTCCTTTTACTTTCAGTACTTAAGTAGTATTTTTTTTTCATTACTTCTACTTGTAATTTTACTTCTACTTTTACTTTCATGACTTGAGTAGAAATTTGTTTACATACTTCTACTTGCAATACTTCAGTACAATTTTCTTTGGATACTTTAGTACTTTCACTTGAGTATGATGCTTGAAGAACACTTCAACTTTTACTCAAGTCAGTTTTTTGATGTAGTACTTGTACTTCTACTCCACTTCTCTAGTCCAGTACTTTATACATCTCTGCTTCTCACATTCTACAACATAACTTCCTTAATGACAAAGAAACATGTGTTTGAGTCCTAACACTGTAAAAAACAAATAGTAACTAAAGAGGTGACACATTGGAACTATCCAAGTGATAGTTAGCAGAAAGTATACTACAGTATATTCCAACAATATTACAGACCAACACAGAGTTGAATACTAGACTTGATGATTTGTAGGGGGAAAAAAAGAAAAAGAAAACCTTCATAAAATATAGTTTTACAGTGTAATGCATCCAGGATGATTGATTTCTTGGAGTCACACTTTTGTTTCCCCTTCATTCAAGCAGTTAAGTTTGAATGTTCTGAAACTCCCACCTATGCTAACACAGTGAAAGCACCACAATGCTTAAATCCAAGTGTTTGGCAGTGTCAACCTGACAATCACAGGAACTTTCCAGAAATTGTCCAGGTGTGCGCGGGTGTGAAAGCAAGGCAGTGTTTCAACCTCTCTGGGAGTCTTTTTGTTTTTCCTTCTTAACACACCTACTTGCTGTGTGCACAGCTCAGAACAAAACGTTCAATAGCTTTAAGCAGAGACTGTTGGAAAGCATGTACATTCATCACAACTTTGCACATTTCATTACATGACAGTAACATATGCATTGGCATCACACTGAAGCATCTTTGATATGGTTGTGAGGCAGGTTTGGAGAGTGATCAAGAAGACAGAAACATAAGAGCACATGTACTGTAGTACAGAAGTGGATCAGCAACCTTTGACATGTCATCTGTCCACATGTCCTTGATGTCATACAAATGGACAATGATATTTTGAAGTGGAGCTATTAAAATGAATGTAGGATTTTTATGTTCATTGATTGAAAACTCCAAAGATTAGTTCAAGACACAGTTTGTCTCAGTTTTAATCGTTTATTCAGGTCACATTGAAAATACAAAAGCCAACACTCGTGTCTGTGGACCAGAACCCCACAGGGATCAGGCCCAAAAAAATCCAAATTCCAGGTCTGAATTGAAAAAAACTGTATTTCTAGTACCCTTAGAAATGTGCAAAACCTAAATATCGATATAAAAAATCTGGTAATGGAAACACCTGAGTTTTGAAAAAACACTCAAATATCAATAACTTTTTTTACGCTTTCATGAGTTGGTTTTTCAGATGTTTCGGCACGGTGGTACAGTGGTCACAGCCAGAAGGGACCCTGGTTCGAATCCCACACCAGACCGTTCTGTGTGGAGTTTGCATGTTCTCCTCATATCCATGTGGGTTTTCTCCAGTTTCCTCCCACCATCCAAACACATGCAATGATAGGTTAACTGGTTAATCTAAATCACCCATATGTGTGAATGTGAGAGTGATTGTTTGTCTATATATGTTCAGCCCTGAGATGAACTGGAGACTCATACAGGGTGTACCCCGCCTTCACCCATTGTAGCTGGATTAGGCCCCCAGTGACCCCCATGACCCTAGTGAGGATAAAGCTGGTTCAGATGATGATAGGGTTCTTCAGATGTTTCGATATTCTAATATATCAGTACATTCTCACTCCCAACACGTCAAAATCTGGTGCGCTCAGTGACACAGTGGGTTTCTAATCCATCCACTACAATATGTAACCCCTGACCCCTAACCCTAACCCTAAGTGCAAGCAAAAAAGAGTTTTAAATCACAGCATCTCATAACTCACTGCATCTGAATTAGATGCTGAGGGACACCTTGAGCGTCAGATACCGATGTTTGGTCAATGCGTTGGATTTTGACGTGCTGGGACTGAGACAATGTTGAATATATTGCAAAAGAGCAATGGAAACACTATTTCTGCAATTATACGTCACAGGATATGACATACATGGTCACATGATCACTTTTCTTAGAGTGAAAATGGCGCGATACACATGGACAGAGGAGGAGATGGAGACTTTTGTGGAAATAATTCAGGAGAAAAACATAACTGTCATTTTAGAGACAGCAAACAGCAGGGAAATGCAGTGTGATATCAAGACATCGAAAGGTCCATCTTCCAGCAGTGAAATCTTACGGGATGATATTTCACGAGAGTTAGGACGCTCCTGCCGAGAACAACGGTCAATTGAAACACGTTCAAAGTGCAAAAAAACTTTGTCAAAATATTAGCAATATCGCTTTGTTTTGTGAAAAACTGTAATGGAAATGCAGCTAACATAGTCGTGGGTGACTTCACCCTGAACAAATGGGTTGGACTTCGCAATGTCATCTGACTTCATCTCCTAATTGGGTCGGCATTAGATCATATACGGAATCGGGAGGTAACAGAATCCAACATGGCGGCCGTCGATATTGTTCGTAAATAATCACATACATTTACATCGACAATGCAATGGGCTAATGAAAACAACAGTGAACCATAACCGCAAAGACACGGTACGAGGAAAAAATACAGGGGTCTGGGTCTGTATGAGCATAAGAACTGGTCCACTGACATCAACCTGCTGCTGAACTTCCAGTACCCATATAATTATAATTATATGATTTTAAATGTCGGTGCATACAAATGTACAGCAATTTTAAGTCTCTGCAGCAGGGACAAGTCTTTTTTTTTTGCACAATTCTTCCTTGAAAGAGATGCAGAATTTATTCACTCTTTGTGTATTTCTCTCTATTAGACCAGATACTACATGTGATTTTTGCATTTGTTTTTGTCATAATTATGAAGCAGCAGCTCGACTGAATCAACAAATTAATGCCGGTAGCATGAAATATGTGTGTCATCGCGACAAGACCAGGAGCATGTAACAACGTTAAAGAGGAATTAACTGTTTCCTTGTCAGAGGAATTAAGAGCAAAATGAACCAGTGACTTTATTAAGAATTAAGTCTATTTGGGAATAGTCATTTTTAACTGGAATTAAGTGTTAACATCATCATCTTAAAGAGGAATTAACCTTTAATCTGAATTAAATAATAATAATAATAATAATAATAATAATAATAATAATAATAATAATAATAATAATACATTTTATTTATCAGCGCATTTCAAAACTCTCAAGGCGCTTAATGACATCTCTCATGTAAACAGGCCTACTATCAATTATATATACAGTCTATAGATTAAAATCACTTCATCCATCTTTACTCTTCATAAACCCTGCAGTCTTTCCAAATCATAAAACTGTCAAAGTGATGGAAGCCAAATGTACAAAAGTCAACTTTGTTAACATCATGTCAGGGGAACCATAGCATAAAGTAGACTTAGAATGTTTCCATACTTTCCACTTCATCATGTCAGTATATCTACGTCAATGCGACACCCTCCAGCTACGTGCAAAGCTTCTCCCAAGTAGTTTTCAGGCCAAATGAGCTTTCCAAAAGCCCAGAGAATTTAATCCAACTTCCAGATATTCCAAGTTACTCTTTGACAATCCTCTGTCTCTTCCCATCTCTTTGCTTCCTGCCTTGGAAATGGAGTCTGTGTCTCGCTGTTAAACTCAGCTAATTTAGGACTTCGACTGGTTGTGGGCGAGGGGGATGTGGTTGTGGTGGGTTGTGCTGCTGCCAAAGGGTGTGTCAGGGCAATTTATTAGCTTGCTATGCATGCATGTATGAGTGTGTGTGTGTGTGTGTGTGTGTGTGTGTGTGTGTGTGTGTGTGTGTGTTCCCAGCCCTTGGCAGCTTCACACACTCAATGGCTGAGGCACAGCTGTACCACTATTCTAATATGGAGTCATTATGGCCATCCGCACTGTGCCTCCAGTTAATTCACAAATTTGACCATAACAGACCAACTTTTTTCATAAACTCCGATGCTAATCTTGCGGTCCATGCTTTTTTAGGTTACATTAACCTGAAGCGATGGTGTGTAATTTTGCTTCTCTGTCTGGGTTATGTGTACCGCTCAGACTATGCAATACATGCACAGTAGGTAACAGGTGTTCAACATAAAAACATAGATTGGTCCCTCTGGGAGGAGGAGTTAAAGAAACGCTGCTTCGCTGCCAGTGCTGCAGTCTTCTACTATGGAGGACTAAAAGTGCCAAAATTAAATAAATACATGATTAAACAAAAAATAAATATGTCATTATTTCATTAGAATTCGAATTAAATACATAAATCTGTCATTAATTCATTACAATACAAATTCATTTTAGTTAAACACTTCCACCCTGACCACATTTTCAGGGAAAACATCTACAAAAACATACCCAAAGAAAATGAAGAATTAATCCACAATCCTAAATTTCATTTGGATGTTGTTCGTGTCTATGGACATCACATAATATATTCCCATTGTCTAAAATAGTGTAGCTATTCCTATGACTGAATGAACTAAGAGAGAGAAAATATTTTTTTATCCTCGCCTGATAACACACTGGTAACAATGCTTCCATGAATGTAGATGCAATTGATCACCTTCAGCAAGTCCTTGACAACACATGTTCAAAAGTTGATAAAATTAGAGCAAGGTACAAAGTTTCCAGAAAGGCTTAAGTCAGGATAACACCAGGTGAAGGGTCTATTTGGCACAGTTTGGCACAAAAGTGTGCCAAACTATGCCAAATAGGTTATTTTATACTTCCAATAAAATCTGTCTGGAAAATACAACTCATATCCATGACAGAAGTCTATTACTATCTACTGGAGCTTTTAAAAATGACATTTACCTTGTGCTTCATCAATTTCTATGTTTGTGAACATATAAAATCAACAAAAGCAAAGAAAAATTGATTTTGTCTCCAAATGGAGTAGTTTTATTAAAAATCTGAATATATATATAATTTCAGTACTTATTGAATTATTTCATGGTCTTTGTCTTACAGTGGATCATTTATTTTAACTCTGTCAATCTCACCCTTCAAAGTCAGTGGGTGGGGCTAAGGTGAATCTAGTCAAACCCACTCCATTAGGAGCATCAGACCAAGGGTCTGCATTTTTAGCAGTTACCATTTAACTTTTGTTTCCCAAAGTATCCAAACAAACATAGACATAGCACCACCCAGTGTATGGGAATGTGTTCACAATCTTTGCATCTTCTTTATGTATTTCATATTTTTTTATTTGTTTATTTTGGTTCAGAATGTACTGTATTTCATGTTATGTGTCTTTAGTTTAGGGGATGTGATGTTGTGCAGGCTGGGGTTGCACAGACACTTTTTTTATGTTGCGCACGGGCACCTTTTATGTAGCACACTTCCCCTCAGGGGTATTTTGGCTTCTGAGTCACGGCACTTGCTAGCAGTCCAATATTTGCTATTAAGTAGGATGACCAGGTGAGGTTGGCTGAAATTCGGGACAGGGTGGGAGGGGTGGGGGGTTGGCACTGCGCTGATGTACATAGTTAATAAAAACAGGACTTTCTAAGCCTGTCAAATAAATGTTATTTAAGCACAGTGGTACCTCTACTTATGAAATTAATTTGTTCCAGAAGTGTTTTCGTACTGTGAAATTTTCCAAATTTTTACATATAAAATGTCTAATTTGTTCCAAGTTCCAAGTCATTGATCTAATGTATTTAAGCAATGCAGCTTGCAGTTGCTGGTGCGGGACCATTCAGCTCTGTCACCTCCATAACCTGGACACTCTTCCCATTTCCCTGTCCACCATAACCTGGACATTTTTCACCACCACGGACTCTGGCTGATCTACCCCCAGGTTTTGTTTGGTCTTCTTTTGGTTTTATCTCTGTCTTTGTCTGCTTTTTGTTCTGTTTGTTATTAAATATTTTTCCCTTCAACACTGAGCATTGGAGTCCTCTCTCCTCTTCACCCATCCTGACAGTATGTGTGTTTTATGACGTATGATTCTTTTGACATTTTTTTGTATTTTGTTTTGGGTGATGGAATTGTCTAGTTATTGTATCTGTTGTTACTGCTTTTTAATAGTTTGATGGTGGATGAAGATAAATAAAGACAAAAAAATCCATCAGTAACAGAAGAACCCTGCCTTGCGTGTTTCCTGGAGGGGAGTGATACTATAAAATACTAATGTTTTTTTACTGAAAAAAATTGGTATTTTAATGAATTAACGACATATGCATTAATTTAATTCCAATTGTAATTACTTAATGACATATTTAACTAATTATTTAATGATGTATTGATTTATTTATTCAATCTTGGCCCTTTTAGTCCTCCATATTTGTCAGTCTGTGTATGTGTTTGAATACGTGGTTGTCCGTAATTACATGTTAATGACCCCCCTCTTGTATTCAGCTGCATGTCGAGTAGAGCAGCAGCCGTCTGACGGAGGCTCAAACACAGTGATAAGGTTTACATACTTCCAGCACCTGCTCCTCTTCCAGCTCCCCTCAGCTTTCTTCAGAGGCCAAAACAGCTGCTAAGGGACACTTAGCCTGCAAACTGCAATCTGCAAGACATGTTCATTGTGTTTAGGGAGCGAAAAACATAAAAATGAAACAAAAACACCAAAAAAAAAAAAAAATGTACAAGCAGCATTGTTATCAGAGTGTACGAACACCTGCGGGTCTGGAACATTTTAATTGACCAAGCAAAATAAATAAATAAAATAAATACATTTTAAAAAGCCACAGAGGCAAGGGAAGTGACTGTACGAGTATCCCCACCTAGCCTGAACAAATGGCTGCTTTCAAAGCTCCATCAGCAATCCTTTGCTGTAATGAGGTAGTTTTGGGAGAAATCGGAAGATGGTGTCAGTTTACCGTCTCCGAAGCTGCAAGTCCTGCTGTCCAAAATGTGGAAATAGTGGGAGAGAGGTGCTGTCAAAACATGATAGGCGCAGACATCAGCACAAAGTTACAGAGAGGGAGTCCAAGTCACCATGCCTAGACATGCACTTCTTTTGAGCGCCACACAAATGAAGTCTCTAGACTATTATGGAGCAAAAGAAAACACACAACACACTTCTTACTGAGTCAGTAACAATAGCAACACTAGCGATTTTTCCTTTGCTGCTTGATTAACTAAGTTTTACAGCAAAAGGAACCACAGCGACATCAGCAAAGGACCCAAAAGCCGCTCGTTTGCTGTTTATGTCCAAAGTAATCATTGCTCACTCAGCCACAGTGGAAGTAATAAATATTCATACCTGTTTTTGGAAATGTAAACCATATAAATTTTTACCCACCTTTGCTTTGGGAGCAGGTGCTCTTGATGATAACAGTATCATTTAAATGTCTTTTCTCTGGCGTTTCCTTGTTTTCCCTCTCCCATTATCTGTCTCCCGTTCGCTCCATTTTCCTCCAAACACAGTGTTAACAAGCTGCTGTTCTGCCCTATCTGCTGCAGGTGACACAGCCCACACAAAATGCCAAGGTGAGAGGGCACGGGGGCTGTTTTTGTTCTATGTGCTGTCTGTGCTGTTGTGTATAAGATTTGAATGTCTGTGTGTGTGTGTGTGTGTGTGTGTGTGAGTGTGTGTGTGTTTGTGGGCACTGTAAAAATATGACCGTGGAACTAACAGCAAAAAGTTGCAAAACTGCAAGATAAAAAGAAAAAAAAAAGTGCTGTGAAAATGAAGGCATTAACGATGATGATTCCATCATTGTGATTAATGTGATTCCAAATTTTAATGCAATTCAATTGAACATTCCCTCCTTAAAAAATTGCTAAGATAATTCATGATCTGTTCAGTCAGACAGCATGTCAGAAGACGTTGTCTCTGCTCCAACATGAATAGAGTTTAACGTGATTTTCGCCTCTTTTTAATTAGGACTATCAAAATGAATACATGAGCACAAATGAATACATCATCATGATGAATCTCGTTAAAAATTTTAACGCAATCAATCAAAAAGTTGTTTGCAGTTATGCTGTTGAAGAGGTTGAAGAGGTAACACACACACACACATGTATGGGTTTTTTTTGTGACTTTCTGTGGATTTATTTTAAGTTTTTGGTGAATTTTAGTAAACTTTTGTATATTGTTTTTCTGTATTTTTTTTTTCTTTCTTCGTGTATTTTTGTTTATTGACAGAACAGTCAACCATTATAAAGTGTTTTGATGGCTTTTCTTTTCACAGAAGCACTTTCACAGAAGGGCGGCTGTGACTCAGTTGGTAGAACGGGTGGTCCAATGACTAAAAGGTTGTCGGTTTGTGTCCTGGCTCTGGCTGACCACATGTTGAAGTGTCCTCCGGAAAGACACTGACTCAGTCTCCCAGTAGGACTGACAGAACCTTCGAAACCTACTGGTGTGTGAATGGGTGAATGTGAGGCTAATGTAAAGCACTTTGAGCCCCATGAAGGTGGAAAAGAAGTGCAGTCCATTTACCACTTCCATCTTAAAATACCATATTAACACAAAGCTTACGATCCTGGTGGCACGAGGCTAATATGTTAATATGTTCACTTCTTTCTTGAGTCTGTTTGCACATGCAAAAACAAACTAAATTAATACACATTAAACATGTATATTCATAATTAATTGTTCCAAAGCAACCCAGTGATTAATCAAATATCATTTCGCAACCCTAGTTTTAATCTTCTTAAAATGTCTAGGATAGCTGTCTACGAAGCTGTTTCCAACTAAAACAGATTTTAGTTTCTTTATTGCCTTTAACACAAACCGTAACTTTATTGACTATTCATATAACTGGTAAGGTAATTCAAATTGAATCAATGAAATGCATGTACCTCGTTGTCATAGCGACATAACTTCTGTGGCATCTGCTCAGAGAGTTCCTGATAAACTTGCTTGGTGTGTGTTGCCGTGTCTAGTTCACGCTGACTTTCTTTTGTTGGCCACGAAAGAAAGAAATGTCTGAACCTTGGGCTGCTATGAATGTGGACTAACCCTGCAGCTGCGAGAACATCTGCATCTGTTTTCTTACAAATAATAATAATAATACATTTGATTTGTATAGCGCTTTTCATGGCACTGAAAGACGCTTTACATCAGGGGTGTCAAACATACGGCCCACGGTGCCCACGGTCACCCGCTCAGCCTGTGTATCACTGATCACCACCAAGCCACTGTCAGGGCTCTTGTTGCCCCAACGGTAACAATAATCATGGGATTTTATTGCACCTTATATACCTTATATCACCTTCTATAATTGATGAGTCCAATATTGAGTGTGTTACCTGTGTTGATTCATTTTGATTGATCATAATGAAAACACTTTGTGTCGGTCGACTGTTTTGTCTGGGGTTTCTTTGTTTTTTTTGTGCTCAAATTTCCCACAAAATACACTTAATAAACACAAACAATTCAGAGAAGAAATATACAAAAGATGCTAAAATCCACAAAAATGACAATTTTAAAAAATGATGAAAAACCCAAAAGCTTCAATTCAATTCAATTAAAAATCAAGCCATTCATGACAATGACTTAATTATGACAGCCACTTTTTATAGTATTATTCTGGTAAACACAACTGCCTTTTATTTTTTTTTTTTTTCTATAAAAACAACAGGATTTTTTTTTTTTACAGTGTGTTGTGTGTACTATGTGTGTGTGTTCGTGGTTCTATCACCACCAAACCACTGTCAGGGCTCATGTTGCCCCCAACGGTAACAATAATCATGGGATTTGATTGCCAGTTCCCTCACCTTCTATAATTGATGAGTCCAATATTGAGTGTGTTACCTGTGTGTTGTAAACATTCATTATGGGCTTCCTTCGCAGATAGGTGAGCAGGAGAGGAGAATGGGACACGTCCAGGCTGCAGGGACCAGCTGTCACTTTGACTAATGACAGAAATGAATAAAATCTCATAATTACTTTAGAAAAAAAAAAAAAAGGACTGTCTCCACCTTATCTCGGGCCAATATGCATTTTAAAATTTTTTAGGCGGGTTTATTAAATTCCACCCCACCTCCACCAACCCCTCCCTCTACTATAATACATCACAGACAGAGGCAAGTTCTCAAATTTCAAATTTAATTTTCTACTCGCCATAGACACACACACACACACACACAGAGGCTCCATAATCAGATTGGGACATTATTGTGTTTCTATTGACATTAGCATTGTTATTATTTTGTACTGTGTAAATATCAGTAACCGGAGCATGCCTGGTTGCTTTGCCAGGAAAGGATTATTTTGCGTATTTATTCTGTTCTAATGCTCTCTAAAAACCATCTTTTCCAGATGATATCTGATGCATTCCATTACCGGGACATGCTGTATTTGGATGCAGTATTATTTTAACATACATCTGCGTGTAGTGTAACTAAATTAAATAGGTTATCTAGCTTTTTCAGGTCTGCTTTATTGTGACACCACATGCAGTGCATTTAACACAAGCACCGCAGAGATGCAGGGCTACATAATGGGATATCAGTTGGACACATCGTATTTGCTATTGGAAGCCACCACAGTTCAGACGATGCTTTTAGAAGGTCTGTGTTGTGTACATATGTGGGTATAATTGGATAAGTCTTCAATAATGTGTGTGTATGATTTTACGTTAGTGCATGTGCGCACACTGTTACCAAGTCTGCAGAGGAGGCAGCAGCAGAGTGAAGTGAAAAGCGCTCAACCAAATCAGGTATTCAAGATAAAGGGATAGATTAATGGTAGGGCCGATGGAGTGGGGGAGTGGGGGAGTGGGGTGAGGTGTGTGTGTGTGTGTGTTGGGGGGGGGGGGGCAGATGCATCGAGAGACAGCACAGTGATATAGAGTGGGTGCTACTTAGACAAGTTGACTCCTCTGTGCCATTAGGTCTAATCCTGGGTAGACTGTGGGAGTTATCAGATAAGCAGCAGAATATGTTTGGTTTAATCCATAAACACTAGGGTCGTCCACGTTAACACATTAACACCGATTAATCCATGATCATGATTAATCTGATTACATTTTTTTAATTAAGTCTACACACTGACAAGGAGCCATATATGGGCCAGAAGTAGTCGCTCAAAAATACAGTAGTACCTCTACTTACGAAATTAATTAGTTCCAGAAGTGTTTTCAGAGTCGCATTTTACATGTAAAAGGTCTAATTCGTTCCAAGGCCCCCAATACTACCACTCAAACCCTTTAAAAATTATTGAAAAAATTACAGATTTCGTATGAAATATGTGTTAAAAGAAAAAAATATATATATTTTAGCCCGTCCAGGCTAACACCAGCTGTTGTCAGTGTAGATACAAATACCACCACACCAGGTTTTACCTGTGAGAGCATGGCTTCTGTCTGACCTGAATAATGTTAGCTCATCCAGGCTAATGTCGGTGTCCAGGACAGAAGAGTTAAGCCCTGTCTGGGTGAGAATGAGGATGCAGCAGTCTGGTGGATCGCGTTTGATGTTGAAATCTAGCTTCAGTTAGTCCAGTTTGTTTTCCAGTGAGTGTAGACTATGGTAGCCTACCGCTATCACACAGTAAACAAATACATATGCTACAGACCCTGGAGACGTTGGACCTCAGAAGTGGACCTTGCAGATCCTGGAGACCACGTTAGACTTCAGAAGTGGACCTTACAGACCCTGGAGACCACATTGGACCTGAGATTTTTGCCTCCCAGTCCTCACAGTAACTGATCCTGTAATGTATCTGGAAATGATCAAATATAGTAATTTACCCGATAAAGGGTCAATGCAAGGTTTTGGATATATAACATACAGGGAGGATCAAGAGGGTTTTTGACAGAGTAGAAAAGGTAGGCTGAGTTCACACGATGGGACAACTACCATCAATAAAAACAACTATTTTGAATCAGAGCATGGCTACATGTAAATAGAAATTAGAGTAGAATATTTATATCCATTATCCAGCCAACAGCCTATCAGGACTATTGTCTATATTTGAATTCGGGCAAAATTTGGAAAATTTGGTAGCTGTGAAACCATCAGTGATACTTTAGGATGGGATTGCATGTATGTGTAGTTTGTAGCCATGAACAGTGACAGTGTTTTGTTTGAAAATTGTGTTGACATTATAAATAACTGTGCCAGAAATGTTGGTATTTGCCCAAATGATTTGCATTCATTTGTAGATCAGTGTTTGTTTTGTATTTCCCAAACAAATGAAACTATATATCAATCAGGACTCAGGTCAACTTGATTTAGTTTTAGTTACAATTCTCTAATGTCTTATTTATTTATTTATTTTTGCTAGGTGGAATCCCACATAGAAGCGTATAATATGGCATATTTGTGTCTTATGGGGACATACAGCTGATCATGTCCATTTGTCATGCTGTCAAGTTAATTACGAGATTGAAAAGGCGAATAAGATTACCTTTGTTCCCCTTTCCAACGCACACTCACACTTCTACACTTGCAAAACTCTCCCACACATAAGGGAATTTTACTGCAGTTCTGTGAATAACATGCAAGAGTTTAGAGATAAAAGGCATTTTTAGGTGACAGTTTGCATTCCTCTTTAAGTAAAGGTTAATAAAGGTTAACTCCTCTATAAGATGACCATGGAAAAACCTAATTCTTTTTGAAAATGACAATTCTCAGTTAAACTTAATTCCACACATAATTATGAATTAAATAATTCCTCTGACATGGAAACAGTTAATTCCTCTTTAACATTATTCCTGTCATTCTGCTCACATGCCCCTAGTCTTGTCGAGGTGACGCACATATTTTGCGTTGTATGATGATTCGGTCGAGCTGCTGCTTCATAATTATTACAAAAATAAATACAAAAATCACATGTAGTATTTGGTCTAACATGTTGGTAGTTGTAAGGGAAGCAAAACAGGGACAGGACATCATCTTTTTCTTCCAGTAGACCTCCAGACCGATCAGAACCTTCTGTACCTCCAGTTTTGAAAGTGTTCCGTCCAGTCAGAACCTTCTGTAGCTCCAGGTATAATTAAGTAGAGCAGCTGTGGTTCAGTTGATAGAGCGGGTCGTCTGATGACCGAAGGGTCGGGGGTTTGTATCCCAGCTCTGGCTGTCCATATGTCAAAGGGTCCTTGGACAAAGACACTGAACCCTAAATTTCTCCCAGTAGGTCTGGCAGAGCCTTAGGAACTTACTGGTGTATGAGTGTGTGAATGTGAGGCTAATGTAAAACACTTTCAGCACCATAAAGGAGGAAAAGCGTTGTACAAAATAAAATAAAAAAACATGTTTGTTAGGATAAAATGCTCCAGCCAGGTGATTCTGACCATTAGCCTGGCTCTACAGTTGGAGATGGGTCCCTGGGTACCGCCCATGGGTGCCCCCTGCTCCTTACAGGTGCCCCAATAGCATCAAAGAAAAAGATGGGTTAAATGCAGAGGTACATTTGTATGATGACAAATAAAGTTCTTTCTTTCTTTCAGTCCATTTAGCATTTTAGCAACCTGCATGGACGTCGCAGCTATGGGGGATGGGGGTGTTGCGACACCCCCACTTCTCCATCCGGTTGATTTCATACCTCCGACTTTGTCCTCAGTTTATATATTGTATCGTTACTGGATCCAGGAAACAGACAGAGTTGGTCTCACCTACTTTTTATTTCAGGATAAACAGTTACTGTCGTCACAATCACACCAAACAAACATCAATAACATTTCGGGGCTGTTACAATATCTATGGTTTAAACTGTTTACCCGCCCGGGCGGCACAACAGCATATATAAATGAAGCGCACCTCAGTTCACCAGTAATGTAAACAGCTCTTCTTCGTGGTGTTAACAAACAGTCAACCATTAAGCAATGAGAAATGTTACCGTTGTTAAACTAAGTTAAATAAACTATGTCTTGTTCTGTGACATTTACCCTAAGACAGTGGTTCTAGAACTTTTTTCACTGATGTTCCCCCTGAGGAACGTATTTTTAGTCGTCTCCCCTGACATGGACAAAACATTTTTGTAAGAAAAAAGAAGAACAGTGTCTGTAAAATCAGTGTCAGTGTTTTTTAAATCCAAAATTATATAAGTTTTTTATCTCAGAAGTTTGACTTCTGAATTGAATAAATGTTTAATTAAGGAAAAACACATTTTTGTTATTTTTTTCGGCCATATATTATTTTTTTTTATATAAAAATGTAACCATTAATGGATGATTGTTCGTTAATTTTCCAATGATAGATTCAGAATATTTTGCTCATGTGCCTCAACCTAGAACACCCCCACATTTTAAATGGCTGTGACGCCCCTGGAAACCTGACACCTTAATTTCAGAATTAACATTCAAATAGGTTTAATTCTGAATTATTTTATTCAGAATAAATAATCATGTAAATGTAGCCAAAGTGACACATTATGGAGTTATTAGCTTCACTTTGACTGTGTCTTTGTGCCAATGACACAGCAGGTTATCGTTACATTTTATATTTCACCTCCATCACATAGAAAAAGAGGGAATCTTTTAACTCTATTGAAGCTCTTGTTAACAATGTTCTCTACTTTATCTTGCCCACGGAGAAAGTCGCAGCTTTTTATCACACACGTAAGAAAAAAAAAGACTATTGCAAATGTGTTTTGCGCAAAGATGTTATAAGATACATAATGAAAGGAGACACCTTGACAGGAACAAAAAAACAGACAGATCATTAGCGTATAATGAGTTGAAGTACTTGGGGCAGTGAGGAGGATTTTTTTTCAAGAAGTTATGGTTTTAAAGAGATGATACAAGAGGATGGAAATCACATTCTCTCAGCTGTAGACAACCTTTCTTCTCCTCATGTAAGTCCTGTGACTGTGTGGATGTTTGATGTTGAACACAGCTGAAATAGGAGAGATAAAAGAATTAACAGAGCATTTTGGTACCGACAGTCATTTGTCTGCTTCCGGATCGTTCTCTTGTGCAGTGTATCGCACCTATTATGAGGACACATGCTGAAGATCTGAGCTGTACGTTCACCAGACTCCAGACAAGCGCCTACAAAGAGTTTCAGCCCCAACAATAATTTGAAGATGAAAAATATCCGAAACTTTTTTTTTTTTTAACCCCCCACCCCCCCCCGCCCATAGAAAAAAAAAGAGAGAGAGAGAGAGAGAGAGAGAGAGAGAGAAGAGGTGAGGCTATTGTTTTCGGTTGTCTTTTTTTTTTGTCCATTTGTCACCAATTTTACGCAAAAAATACTGGACTAATGTTCATGAAATTTTCAGAAAAAGGTGTGAGGTGATCCAGAATACTGTCCTATAAAGTAAAGAGGCAGTAACTGCACAGACACCAAACTGAGAAAAATTACCTTAAAGTTCTGTTGTTGTTCAGCCCCAGTAGTTATAGGTAGATTATTGGACTTGTGGCAGTTATTGTTACTGTATATTAACTAGTTCTACATAAACCACAGAGCGCCTTATACATCGATTAATTCTGGTAGTGCTTAGTGACTGAGAATTTTAACTTTTTATCTGATGATTTAGATTTTTTGTTTGATAATTTTGGCTTTTTATCTTGTGATTTTGACTTTTTATCTGATCATTTTGGCTTTTTATCTCATGATTTTGACTTTTTATCTGATAATTTTGGCTTTTTATTTGATTTTGACTTCACTTAATACCCCTTATATCTGAAAAACATTCATAAAACCCATTCATTGACAGTATGCCTTATAGTCCAGTGCACCTTATAGTGCAGAAAATACAGTAATCACATAATCTGTTTCAGTCTATAACAGTCTATTGATGCAGGGATGCTATGACCTTGAGTGGCCTTTAACCCCCAGAGGCCCAGTCTGTTGACCCTTAAAGACCCTAATGTTAAGCCTTAAAGACACAAACCTACATATTTAACCCTTAATGACCCTTATCTTAACCCTTAAAGAGACAAACCTACATATTTAACATTTACAGACCCAAATATTAACCCTTAAAGACAGTATTGTTATGTTGTACAATTAAAACACTGGGTCTCCTGGGGGGTAAAGTGGTCATAAGTCCCAAAGAAAGGGATGATATATACTTAGTTACTAATGCTGACAGATAGGAAACTACATATAGGCTCCAAAATGGCATTTTAACATTTGACCTTTAGCGACTGTGAAAGGTCAAACTCATATTCTCACATTTTGAGAGGGAGATGTCCATTAAGAGCTAAAATATTTGAGGGGGGTGGGGGGTCTATGTAGCTGGCTTTTGTTTCTTTTTTTCTTTTTCAGTCAGTGACAAATGTTGTGAAGAAGAGAAAACAGGTTTTGATGTCGTAGTTCTGAATGAATCACAAAAGAGGAGCGACAAGGGGTTTGTTCTAAACTTGGACGTCAACCCAAGACTAACGGGAGCAAAAGCAAAGAGTTGTGAGATATTAAACAGGTGATGAAAGGGAGGCCATTCAGTGCTGTCTGTGCATGTGTGGTGATTAGACAACAACTCTCCCGCTTTGTGTTTCATCTCCACAGCCTTTAGATTTATCCAACAGACTAGAGTAATTACTTTACCTGTTTTAGAGCAGACCCTCTAATGCAACTATTTTCCAATATCCTTTCTGATCATGTAACAGTGTGTAGCTCTATTAATAACACTCTCCCTCTAGGGTTTTAACCCCTTACCGTTCCAGAGTGATTTTACTCCAAATATCTGAAAAAAAAATAAAATAAAATCTCTCTCCAAATTAAAACTCCATCTGTTCTTCAACTGTTTATAGTACAGATAAAAGAATAGGCTCTTTGTAAAGGTAATGCCCTATAGTTTAGACTAAAACACTCACTTTTACTGTTTATTTAACAGGTAAAAAGCTGTAGTCTTAGAAAAACAAAGAGAGTTGTGATTATTTTTCCATCTTGTCTTAATTTTTAGGTCAAAACCAGAGTGGATTTTTTTGGATTTTGTTGAGCTACATTTTGTAATAAACGTCCAAAATGTAATAACTTTTTAATTGTATTTTGTAATAAAACCGCATTTTGTAATAAACTGCCCCAATGCATTTTGGAATACATTCAGTTTTAAAGCAGTGTTTCTTTGCTTATGTTTATGAATTTTACAGATTTTTCTTTTTTTTTTTCTTTTTTTTTTTTTACAAATTTGGGGAATTATCAATTTTTCGTAACATTTGGACATTTTGAGAAAATGAATAACTGGTGAATGCTTTAAATATATATATTTTAGCAAAAATTGAAGATAATAAATTTATCACATACATACAGAATATGACATAATTCAATTCAATTTTATTTATTGAGCCCAAAATCACAACAGCATCGTTTCACAGGGATTTACAGGGGAGAGCAATCAATCACTAAACAGATGAAGTCCCAGGTCCCTGTCCTTAGACCCTCCTTCTTGGCAAGAAAAAAACCCCAAAACCCAGTGGGAAAGAAGAAATCTTGGGGAGGAGCACACTGAAGGACAGATCCACTCCTACGGATGGACAGGCTCCAGATGAACGTCCATTTATACATGAAGGTGAGGGAGGAGGTCTAGGGTCACAGGTCAGTATAGGACACAAGTGAGTCACTTATACAGACTATACTGCCATACACAGTAAATTTTGCAGTGTTAAATCAACACTTAGAGAGTTTATTTAACTTCTTCTAGAGTGTATTTGTTCCCATTGTCTCCAAATTAACACTGCAAAATCTACAGTGTACAAAGCACAAAGGCAGTAACATTTTGGGGCAAAAATGAGTTGTTGTGGGTTTTTTTGCAACATTCAAATTATTCTTTGTCATGTAATAAAATATCTCATCTCAAATGTCTGTCGTTTTGGACAAAATTGTTGAGTCTTTGTACAGTAAGTGCAAAAAGTACTAGTAAAACAAAGCAAAAAGACAGTAAAGACTATTACTGTGTTCTTACCAATGTCCATTTGTGGCCCTGCAACAATAGTTTACAGTCAATCACTGTATTAGACTAAAACACATTATGTAATTACTGTATTTTCTGCACTATAAGGCACACTGTTAATGAATGGTATTTATGAAGGTTTTTCATGTATAAGGCACATTAAGTGAAGTCAAAATTATGAGATAAAAAGTGTAAATCATGAGATAAAACGCCAACATTTTGAGATAAAAAGTCAAAATTGTGAGATAAGAAGTCAAAATTGTGAAATAAAAAGTCAAAATTGTGAAATAAAAAGTCAAAATTGGGAGATTAAAAAGCCAAAATGTTGAGATAAAAAATCCAAATTCACTATCACTAAACACTACCAGAATTAATCCATAAATAAGGCGCACTGTGGTTTATGTAGAACTAGTTAATATACAATAACAATAACTGCCTCATGTCCAATAATCTACCTACAACTACTGGGGCTGAACAACAACAGAACTTTAAGGTCATTTTTCTCAGTTCGGTGTTTGTGCAGTTACTGCCTTTTTACTTTGTAGAACAGAATTGTTAAACCCAAAAATGTTTTAAAGTCTCATTGTCATATATCCTGGTGTTCAGCAGCTCATTGTCTGATTCTAAAAATACATCTGAATTTGTTGGATTGATCAGATGACAACCTTCAAAATCTAAAAGCCAGATTTATTCATATTATAATCTTTAGTGTAAACCATTATGTTCTGTCAGAAACCTTTATATAAACCGAAAAATAAGTTTGTTCACTTTGATTTAATGTGCGACATGTGCCCATGCATTAATGCGTTAGCTTTATATATATATATATATATATATATATATATATATATATATATATATAGGCGTTTATTAAAACAATGTCATCTACATGCCAGGGCCGGAACATAAGGCTGGTAAAAAGGTTAAAGTCATACGCTGCTTAGTTGAGACGTGACGAGGGTCTGTGACGGCACCCAGCTGGCCAAAGTTCTGCAAGGGCGGCCTCCGTGACATCACCGCAAGTGGTGCGTGACAAACCGCCAGCACGGCAGTCACGACCTACGAAATAATCTCCGACAGACGAGGACAAGGGCCATCTTGGCTCACATCCCTGCCGTCCAATACCCCATGCCCCTCCCCCCTCCCCCTCCCCCACACCACCACCAGCACTACCACTACCAGCAGCAGCACAATCACTGCCAGCACCAGAGTCCAACTGGGCTTTCAGAAAGGTGTCAAATCACAAAAAAAAAGAAAAAAAACAAGCTTGCTTTCTGTCAGGTGATGACAAGTAAGTGGCAGGAGAAGGAAAAATTAAGCACATCACCCTCATTTCTCTCACTCCCAACATTTTCACACTGTCAATTAGCCTCAATCAATCCCGTCATTTCTGTTTAGAGTTGTTATGGCAACTCCAGTCTGCCTGCCGTCAGTCAACACATAATAAATACGCTCCACAATATATGTTATCTCAACACTTCTGTCAACTGTCGGCAGCGGCAGGCGTCTTCCTAATTACACCGCTGCATCGGACAAAATGAGCCAATGCTTCACTTGATCACAACTGGGGGGAATATGAAACAAATGAAAACCAAAGACTTGGGGTTTTTTTGGGGTTTTTTTGGGTTTGTCAGGGTAAGTTGCTCCCTCTAGCTTTTCCAAATCTTCACCACTTCTGAGTCTGAGAACAGAACTGGATAAAAAAAAAAAATAATAATAATAATAATAAAAAATGACCGAGAAAAGTCATCTCCTCAAATGAGAAGACGTGATTGGCTTCTAACAACTCTCCTCTCGGCTGTATTTGACTAAAGTGTGAGGTGAAGGTTCTTATCAATAGAGTAAGTCTGGTGCGATGTATTATTAACAGGTGATACTTTGCTGGGTTTGCTTGGCTAAAAAGGACTTAAGTGATGTGAGTTGCGACACTGTCAATCTCAGCCTTCCTCTGAGAGTCAATTAGGAGATAAACAGGGCTACATGTCTTTGGCAGTGGGGAGAGAGCTGATAGGCTGTCCCATGGATGTCCTGGGGCAAGGTAAACCCACAGTACAGCTTTGCCGTCAGGGATGGAGCCAAAGAGAACAATGTGCCATTGCCTGCACCACTGGAGAGACAAGTCTATGTGTGGTTTTTATGTTGGCACAGATGTGTGTGCATGTGTGTTATGTACTGGAATATTACTGCCATATGTGTGTGTGTGTGTGTGTGTGTGTGTGTTTGCCCACTCAGCTGACTGGGCTGAAAAAAGTGAAAACATGATGTTACACATAGAAAAAATAGGAGGGAAAAAATACCCAACACCTATGATGGTGAAAATGAAGCAAAGGAGACTGTGAAATATTTATTAGTACTTATGTATAAGAAGCATTTTACGGAATTAGTTCAAATTCAAGTGTGTGTGGAGACCCATAAGGTAATAGTAATATAATGTAATACATTTGTTTTTTCTAAAATGCAATAGGCTAATAATGTACAGTAAAATCAGCCAATAGTGCAATAGCAGTCTAGCATTTTTTATTAAAATGTAATAGGCCAATAACCTAATAATAGCCAATAACATGATAACAATCGATAATGTAACAATTTTGCCTTTTTTAAAAAAATGTACTGGGCTAATGACGGAATGACAGCTAATAAGAGTCAATAACAAAATATACATTTGCTCTTTTTAAAATGTAATGGCCAAATAATGTAATACAGTACTGTTTTAAGGTATGATTCCTCTGTTTTCTATTGGGTTTGTATTTAATGTAGTTGGACTCTTATTGTTGTATTTTTACTTCATGTAAAGTGTCTTTGATTGCAATTGAAAAGCGCGATTATTATTATTATTATTATTATTATTATTATTAATAATAATAATAATAATAATAATAATGATAATAATTTTTCAAATGTAAGAGGCCAACAATATAATAAACAGTCTAACATAATACATTTGATCATTTTACAATGTAATGGTCCAGTAATGTAATAATAACTGATAACATAATAACAGATGATAAGGTAATACTATTGCCTTTTTCAAAGTGCAATAGGTTAATAATATACAGTAATAACAGCCAATAGCATAATAATAGTCTAACATAATAAATTAGCTCTATTTAAAATGCAATAGGCCAATAACGTAATAACAGCCAATATTATAATAACAATCGATAATGTAATAAGTTTGCCTTTTTTAAAATGTAATGACATGACAGCCAATAACAGTCCATAACAAAAATAAATGTTACCTTTTTAAAATGTAATGTGCAAATGATGGAATAACAGACTAACATAATAATTTGTACCTTTTTAAAATGCAATAGGCCAATAATGAAACTATAGCTGATATCATATTAACAGTCGATAATGTAATCAATTTTCCCTCATTAGAGTGTAATAGGCCAATAAAATAATAACAGTCGATAACATAATAAAAGTGATCTTTTTCAAATGCAATAGGCCAATAATGTAATGATAGTCAATAACATAACAGTTGATAATATAATAAATCTGTTCTTTTTAAAGTGTAATAGGTCATTAATGTAATAATAGCCAATATCATTCAACAATAGTCAATGATCTAATAATTTGACCTTTTTTTAAAATGTAATAGGCTGATGATGTAATAACTGGGTAATAATGTACTACTTTTGTAGTAGTTTATTACATTATTTGCCTGGTTAATAATTTAATTTAAAAAAAAAAGTCTTTGCAAATTAATGTAATAACTAAAGCCAGTAAAGCCAGTAATGTAATAAATTATTGCATTATTGGCCAGAAGTTATTATCATAATTGTTCTGTACTTTTTACAAAAAAACAAATGTATTTCATTATCAGCTGTTATTGGCCTCTACAGTGTGTGACATTTTATGCTATTTTGATCATAGACATATTCAGTAAAAAAGCACAGTATATTTCCTTCTTTTCTTTTTTTTTTTTTTTTACATACAATATTAGAATAACACAATTGTACAAATCTGCATTTTGTAATAAACATCCAAAATGTAATAACGTTTTCATTTAATTTTGTAATAAATTTTACCACATTATGTAATAAGTTATTACATTTTGAGAAGATTATGACAAAATCCAATTTTTTATTCTCTAGAAAATGTACTAACATGTTGCATGACGTAATAACAATTCAAAAGCATAGTTTATTTGTTTGTTAATTGTATTTTACTTTAATTTGGGCATTCATTTTCGGTGGAATTTGCTAGAAAACCTCCTATGGGGCTTAAGAGATTAAACTACATAAGTGTCTTGTGCGTGTTTTCAGAGCTGCTGTGACCAGGGGTGTCAAAATCATTTCAGTTCAGGGGCCACATTAAGGCAAGTTTGATCTACAGATGGCCCGACCAGTGAAATAATAACATAATAATATTAAAATAATGTCAACTCCAAACATTCCTGTATGTTTTTGAGTGAAAAAAGTAAAGTTATGTAATGAAAATGTTAGCATTCTTTAAAAAAAATTTAATAACATGAACAAAATGACATTTCTTTTAAAAAATTATGTGCAGTTTTAACAATATTATGTCTCAATTTATCATTTACACATGTACATTGGAATTTACAGACCACAGTAGATCAACAAAGCATACATAACACATTTAATAACAGGCAGAATAGTGTTAAATTGTGTTATGTGTTTATATATAATATAAGTATATATAGGTGTGTGTAAATATATCTGTGTAGTATGTGTATATGTAAGTGTATGTATAGGTGTATATTGGGTCCAGGTATGTATGTTCAGTATATGTGTGTATATGTATGTGTACATGTATGTCTATATGCATATGCATGTATGTATGTATATATGTATGAATGTGTGTTTACATATGTATGAACTCGGAAGATCGTTATTGTAATTAATTTCTAGGGAAAAGGGGTGGAAGTTTATAAGCTATGCTTCTTCTCACTCCTTTTCGATTATGTATTATGTGTTGTATTTTTGTATTTTGTTTTTTGTTTTGTAAATTTGTTTTCGGCTGTATTTATATTTCTTTATTTGGTTTATTTATTTACTTATTTTCCTTTTTTTTTACATTCATATTCAAAATAAATCTTGAAAGAAAAAAATTTTGCTCTTCAGACATTTCTAAATGTTTGTTCATGTTACTTATATTTTTGTGAAATGATCATTTTGTGTAAATACAATAAAATGACATGAGCATTTTTACATTTACGAAGAGAAATATTTGAAATTGTATTTTTTTTAATGTAATTATGAGAGTATTTTACTGATGTGACCCACTGCAGATTAAATTAGTCTGTATGTGGAACCTAAACTAAAATTATTTATATTTTCAGTGTCAATTTTGCATTTGACAAATTCATCCCAGGGGCCAGACTGGACCCTTTGGAGGGCCAGATTTGGCCCCTGAGCCTTATGTTTGACACCCCTGATTTACCCATTAA
The DNA here is from genome assembly GCA_020466265.1 of Siphamia tubifer. NCBI lineage: Eukaryota > Metazoa > Chordata > Actinopteri > Kurtiformes > Apogonidae > Siphamia > Siphamia tubifer. The sequence continues at coordinate 45,135,969 of CM035786.1, read as the reverse complement.
TATTCATTTTAAACAAATATTAAATTGTGTCAAATGGCTAAACAAAAACATTTATATTTCCATAATTCAAATTGTCCTAATGTCTAATATGTCTAAATACCAGCTAATACATAAACCATTTGGTATATTTCCCAAACAGCTCATTGAGTTTTAATACCACACAACTAAAGCTGCAAAATGGAATAAATTATTACATAATGCAGCAAAATTTATTTAAAAATGTAGCAGTTTATTACAAAATGAAATGAAATGTTATTATTTTTTTTACATGTCTTCAAAGTTATTTTTATTGAATTTTAAATTGTACAAATAAACACCCATCAACAAAAATTATTACATTTTTGGATATTTATTACAAAATGCACCGTTATTACAAAACACTCCTTAAAAGCACAGACTGATTTTCAGACTTTTTTCACACATTTGCTTCAGACTGATGTGTGTATTATTCAGCAGGTATGTGTCAGTTTATGAATGAAACATTTAGGCTGTGGTTAACCCTTAGGAGTCAGCCATTCTTCAATACTTTTGATTTCACCTTTATATCTCTCATCAGAAAAGTCTTTATCTTTCCTTATTTGCTATTGTTGTGGAATGTACAATAATATCAGATATAAATGTTTTAATGTTTAAAATGTTTTCTTTGGAGTTTAAAGAGGTGATCACAGTGAAGTCATTTACATACACAGATACAGAGGGCCAATCTTTATAAGCCAGGGGTGTCAAACATATGGCCCGGGGGCCAAATTCGGCCCTCCATAGGGTCCACTTTGGCCCCTGGGATGAATTTGTCAAATGCAAAAATGACACTGGAAATATAAATAATTTTAGTTCAGGTAAAAAAAGTTTGACACCTTTGCTCTATACACATTTAAGCCCCACCCACAGTCATACCAAACAACACATAATTCAATTAACAAACATTCTATCATATTTACATATCACCCAAGACGAAAATCATACCACCACCTACAAATAATGACACAAATTACACTCCATACTTGTAACATAAACACAGAAAAAAAAAAAACGATGTATGAATGTCCCTTTGTTGTCACTCGTGGTTCAGTCCGTGGTCATGTGTCCTGTTGAAGCGTGAGAATTATGGGTATTTAGTTGATGAAGCGAAAGTGTCTCTAGTTGCATTTCCATGACAGTTTTTTCGCAAAACAATATCGATATTCCTCAAATTTCTAAAAAGTATATTTGCGATATGAACGTGTTTCCATTGACAGTTGTTCTAGGCAGAAGATTGACAGTGATAGTATTGATAGTATTAGAATGAATGAATTGGTTAATTCTGTCGTCAGTAAAAGTCACTGGTGAACTCTTTAAAGACACTAACATGTAAAACAAACCACCTGGCCCACATTATAAGGGTCTGTACATATGGTCTCTACATTGTCAGACCGAAATATTAAGTGTAAATATACTCAGCACTTAACAACAACATATTATAAGCAGCCAACGGTTGTCATGGTTACAGTGGCTGCGGCTGTCATTTTCACTCCGAGAAAAGTGATCATGTGACTATATAGTCACCTCCTGTGACATATATTGTGGAAAAAAGATTTTCCATTGTGCTTTTGCGATATATTAGAATATTGAAATATCTGAAAAACCACCTCATGAAAGCGTGAAGACTTTTTAGCGATATTTGAGTGTTTTTTTTATTTCAGGTGTTTCCATTACCAGTTTTTTAAAGCGATATTTACATTTTGCGAATTTCCAAAGGTAATAGAAACAGCTTCTGTTTGGTTCTGTAGCAGGTAAGTGTGTGTGTGTGTGTGTGTGTGTGTGTGTGGTCCAGATGTGCACCCCCAGACGACGCCCATCATACAGGGAAATGTCCATGTAGTGGGGCTGTTGGGAGAGCCATGCTTCATGCACTCCCGACATACAAGAAAAAGCCGAAAAAAAAAAAAAACACGCGGGTAAATGACGGCGTGCTAATGTCACACCGTCACATTTATTATCCCCATGCGGGGCAGCAGAGTACCATTAAAAACACACACAGTAATACACACACATAAAATTCCACACATAAAAATAAATAAAGTGCACAGTAATAGCCCGGATGCAATTATATTACGCCATTTATAAAGCCAATGGATGTTGGTAAAAATGAGTTTTTAGGTCGATTACGCCTGCATTTTGGCATCATGTACCAAAAGGTGGACTCCGTGTTTTGCTGAAAACGGCCTGGTGGCTTATAGGGACAGTTATTGAGCATCCAGACTCACATGGGAGAGGATCTGCTGCAGGACTTCATTAACTTCTGTCTCAACTATATGACCAAGATCAAACTGTCAAAGTAGAGGGGATTCTTCATCGAGTTCCATGACGGGCAGGGGTTCTATGAGCTGGACCAGAACGAGAAAATCCACACGAAGTTTGTATCTGCCCAGAAGGAAGCAGCTGATATTGCGAGGACAGCGGGTGAGTCGGGTCAACCAGCACTGACTGAGCTTTCTTTATCACTCTGGTTGTATATAGGACAGCCAGCTCCTCGAAGCTGACCCCCGTTATCCTGATACACCTTCTGATGATGCTGTTCATCCTATTTTTGTTGCTCAAGGTGAGGGACCCAAACCAGCAAATAAAAGAGAAGGTTAAAAACAGATTCAATAAAACTTACGATAAAAATACATGCGCTGGTCGGCCTTTGCACAAACAACGAACTCCAGTTTATGGTCAATGATGGTACCAGGTATTTCTACTGCTTTACCATGGATAAAAATAGGGTGGATTGGTGGAGATTTCTTCCTAAAATCAACAACCATTTCCTTGGTTTTCTCCACATTAATGCTCAAAAATGAGCTATCACACCAGTCGATAAAATCCTCCACCACTGGGCCATGATAAGTGTCCAAATTGCTGAGAAGCGACACGATTATTATGTTATTATTTCACTGGTCTAGCCCTCTGCAGATCAAACTTGGCTTAATGTGGCCCCTGAACTGAAATGATCTAAACCCCACCGCATGGAAGTTTCCAGAGAGGTCGACACCCAGCCATCAGGAGTCTCTCTGACCAAGAGAAAACAAAGGAACGGAAAATTACCTGAGAAAGGAGGAGGCAACTGGGCAACAACTACACAGAATAAAACAAAGACAGCAGTGTCATGTGGGTTACCATGACGACTTGTGACTGTAACTTTAAAAGTAATCTTTCTGAATTAAATTGTAATACTGTAACTAATTGTAAACTATGATTGTGATATTAAAAATAATGAAAAGACAATGAAATGAATTACAAAATTTTAATTCAGTAGAATTTGCGGGAAATTTGCCTTAAAAAAAACCAACACCTGTGACACAGAATAATCAACTGACAGTATGTTGATTATAATTAATCAAAATTAATCCAAAGCATTTATCTGATTAAATATATTAATCATTTGACAACCTTAATTTTTCATTGTGACACTGCATTTTGAATCATTTGCATGAAAGAACGCTTGAAAACCATTTAGATTTACTGTTAATAATGCACAGTATGAATGGTCCACAGAGTTCATGCACACATTGATAAACCTTTCCTTACACAGCTTATTGTGAGTGAAAGAAAGCTGTATTGAAAGACATCATTCAGACTATGCACAGTGTGCATATACTATTATATGCACACAGTGTACTATAATATACCTACACTATTATGTGAGATCTTGAAGCAAACAGTATTTCATTCATTTATAACTGTATGTGTTATATTTGCATGGTATGTTAAGAGTCTATTAAAGCTCAGGGTCATGTATGCTAGCCCTTTTCATATAAATACACAAAAGCAGTGTAGTATGTATTGTCAATATTGTGTTCCAATGTAGTTTTCCAACTATTTATATTTAGCCAGCACAATCTGTGTATCATTCATTCATTTGTTTTTCGAAAATAAAATTCATTAAAAGTGCAAACAGTCTCAAAGGCTGCTGCTGACAGCCAACATTGAGATAACATCGTACCATTGGCAGGATGCAATATTCTACCAGAAATGCATGGTTTTGTATAAATATGTAGGGGGCGCTATAGAGTGACTTAATTGAAATGTGTGATGAAAGGATGTAGAACTGCGAGACTGACAACTGAGTCAAATTTGAGCCAAATCTGTGTTTGTATGTCTGATCTAATGCCTTCTTAGTATTGTGTATTTAGAAAATCTGTAGGGGATGCTATAGCACGTAATCATAATTTTGTATGACAAACAGGTGTAGACCTGAGAGATAGACGTCTGTGTCAAATTTCAGCCAAATTGGTGTTTGTACGTCCGATCCATAACCATTTTAATAAATGTACATTTCTGGGGGGCGCTATAGCTTAAAATCAGAATGTCTTTAGCTAATGTAGACCTGGAAGACAGACGCCTGTGTCAAATTTCAGTCAAATGTCTGTCCAAATGTTCGTATGTCCGAGCTGAAGCAATTTGTGTAGTGGTAGTTTTTCCCGGAAACTTTGCAAATTTGTGACGTCGTACCACAAAAATGATGCAACCTTTCCAAAAAAATTTTGGATAACTTTTGACGTCCCACTTGTCTAGATCGTGTTCATCAATTTTGAGCTCATTTAGCCCAACGGCCAAGGAGGAGTTTGTTAAAATACGAAGACAGAGAAAATCCATTAGTCAACATGTTTGAAATTTCAGTCAGATGGCGGACTTCCTGTTGGTTTATGGGCGTGGCCATCAAACATTTTTTGTTCGTCATCTTATGATGAACTGATTTCCATAGCTCTAACTGCTCTTGTGATCTGGCCTAATACAATGTTTTTTAACTTTTCTAGGGGGCGCTGTGGACACATTTCTTTCCCGATTTTATGAAAATATATTCTTGCAGTTTTTAATACTTCTGAAATTTGGTGAGTTTTCGTGCATGTTCAGGGAGCTGAGATTTTGAGCTCAAAGGGTTGACTCCCCTTACGATCACAGCAGACTCAACAGGCCAGATGTGGGCCACATAAGACTTCATTATTTGTTTCCAAAACCAAGATGTGGTTTTTCAGTTTTCCTTTTTGTGTTTAAATGAATAATAGAAAATGGCCGTTTCCCATTTTAACCAATTTTGACCTGAAGCAAGTTGAGTAAACAGGAAATGAATCTTAACAATCGGCAGATACATGACCACTGGACTTAAAGATCATTATGGTTTGATATGACGCTAATTTTCTCCGTCATCATATCTTCAGGTCTTAGGGTGACCCTCTTAACTTCCTCAAATATGATGTAGAGTTCCATCTTTGTCACTGCGGGTCACACTCATTTCCACTTTACTCAATTTACTTCAGGTCAAAATTGGATAAAATGGAAAACTGCCATTATCTATTTTTTCTATTATTCATTTAAACACCCCAAAAAAAAAAAAAAAAAAGAAAAACCACATCACTATACATTTTTTTCATTTTGGTTTGGGAAACAAATAATGAAGAAACAAATTGTCTTATTTTTGGTTTTATTTTGACAAACAAATGATCGAATCATACACAAATTCAGCACCCTAAAGTCATAATACGACTCTGTTTGGATGTATCACATGCTAATTAAGTTTGTTGATATTTAGGTCATACACCAACAATAGCTTTTTTTTTTTTTCTTTGTATAATTAAGTCTGTCAATATAATGAGATAATATTCTAATATCATCCCTCACTATGTCATTGTATTTGGGGCCTATGCTAAACCGAAATAAGCTCAACAGATGAATTTTAATGAGTGGTAGACCATTATTACCCTCATTATTTTCCAATTAGCACACTGTATAGCACATCAGCACAGCAAAGAAAGATCAATTATTGTACCATACCATAAATACATCTCCTCTTATCTGTAGAACGACAAGAAATCCAATACCATGCAGTAAAAAGGCTTCACAAGCGATGGTGCATTGAACAGGGAACGGTTCCAAGTGAGATGAAATGCATTCCAGATAATAAACGGCTGTGGTAGGCAACACCTAGAGCTACCCAACACATGGAAAATTAGGAACCATCTGAGATAAAGTCAATTCTCTTGCATGACAAGAAAGGAACAGATAGAAATATTATGGGCCGGGCACATAAATATATATACAGGGTATGTTTTTTTTTTATCTTTGTAATGGTAACAAGCTGTTTATTTCTTTCACTGCGAATTGGAAAAAGGAACGTGTTTGTGGTTTAAAATGAAAGATCTGACTTCAAAGACATGAATGAACAGATGCTCACCATCAGCTGTACGCTCACATATGAATGATGTCACAGAGGCAGGAAAAAAATGACTACACAAATGTTAATATATACAAATGTTACAGTGAAAGGCAAACACATAATGCAAAATCTGCTTTTTTCCTTGAATTATATCAGCTTTAGATCTGCTCTGCACTGTAAAAACAAACCTATAGAATTTACTTCATAAAAAGGGAGGTACATTTTACCCTATATTTTGAGTAACATTTAATTAATTTTAACAGCTGTAATACTTTAAAAAGAAATTAGGCAAAATCCACTTCGAATAAACAATACATTACTCATCAAACATGAGTAATATTAACTCTAAATTGTTAATAAGAATATGTTCATGTATTTAATTTATGGTTGATTTTTAATTTCATTTTTAATGTCAATAATATAAAAACCATTATTAAGCGTGTGAAGATATTTAAGTTTAACCCCCCCTCTAATATGAAACATCACTACAGAGGGAAACTTATGTCAGGGTGAAAAAAATAGAAGAATATAAATAAATACATGAATTACAAAGGGTAGAACGCACCATAACTCTACTATATATAAAGAATGATAGTTGTTATCAACTGTGAAAACTGTAAAACACAAACATGTCCCAATGCATGCTGGGAAATTCCCCCTAGCTGCTCCTCCAACATGTAACAATATTATGGGATGGATTTTACTCTATTATATTAAGTAGTAACTGTTACTGCTTACAAATAGGTAGAATTTAACCAGTTATAATAGATTTCACTGGTAACTATAATGGATTTTTTACTGACTACCAAAATGATTTTTTTTTACAGTGTGGGTTTGAGCAGTCATGTATTTAAACATCAAATATATTTCTCTACCTTTGTAAGTGTAATTCGTGCACAGTATGTTGCTGTAGCCTACAGAAAAACACGATGGCGGGCTGCATATGAAGTATAGTTCGAGCGCCACCCAACTCCGCTCGGCGCCGTTGCATCCTCCAACAAACACGCCCTCAGCAGCCATTTTCAGTTGAACCGTATCCATGTGCCGTTTTGACCTATTTTCTCCCGGCTTTGCCTTTTATGTGTTTAAAAAAAAAAAAAAAAGAAAAAAAAAATACAAATGGCGCGGCTGTATTTCAGTCAACTCGGTTATTTTTGGGACCCCCCCCCCAAAAAAAAAAAAAAAAAAAAAAAAGAGCCGTCTTCGGGCGCATATGTAGCGTGAAATGCAAGTGGCGGACGAGTGACACTGTCAGCTCGTTTTCTCCACCTTGTCTGTTGGTCGCAGAGCGTAAGAGCTGGTTGGCTCGACAGGCGGGGGCTACGGGGTCATTGTGTGTGTACGGAGAGATGCGCTGACTGAATAACCTTCCCCGGTAACAGCTGTCAGATCCACCGGAGCAGAGCAGAGGACAGAAGAGCAGGCCCAGCCGGACCCAGCCCGGCCCAACCCAGACACCAGACTGATAGGAGGGGGTGGGCATGGGCTGGATGTCTTACCAGCCTTAAACGTGGCGCTCAAGGGTTTTTGATGGGTGGCCACACCGATCCTCTTGACGGGGGTCTCAGCACCCTGGCAGCTTATTGTTTAACACGCTGCTCATCTCTTTTATTCTACCCAATGCAGATTCCATGCACAGCAGTGCAGAGCACACAGTCCCAACAGCAGCCTGGGACGCTGCTTTTGTGGAGGTGTCAGTCGCCTCCGCAGCGTCTCAGCATGGTTCACCACTGGGCATGACAGGGGATGCAGCCCCCATGAAGGTGGATTAGTACTGCACCTATTGTCTGGGGGCACGGTGCTGCTGGATTTGGCTACATGGCTATTCAACGACTGTATTTCTATTCTCTGGCACTTGACAGGGACGCTCTGTGGCCCCACTTTTGTTCCGCCGCAGTATCAGAATGTGTCGGTGTCATGCCCTCAGCCCAGGCCCTTATTATCTCCACTGACACCAGCAGGAAATGTGTGATGGTATATTCTGTTATTGCTGTATGCTGCCTGACCTGCAGGTTAGGGTGTTTTTTAAATGGGTTAGTTAGAAGCTAGCTTTTCATGTATAATTTAGCCTTCATTCTGTTAGCGCTGAAAGGGGAGCGTGTTGACCGACACTTAACCTGTGAGGGTTTAAATAGAATCGTTATGAATATAAATTGAAAATAACAGAAAGGAGGATTGTTATTTTTTTTTTATATCAGTCTCTGTCATTTTTTTATTTATTTTTTTTTTCACACGAGGGCATTGACTGTTTGCAGTTCCATCCCTTTTACCCTTTTACGCATGCGGTGCAGAGCGAAGCGACTGCACTCAACTGAACTCGACGTACAAAAGATGTTGATACAGTGGATGAAAATAATACTCAATAAAATAAATAAAATGAAATCTGTATTTTTTTTATACTGACATTTAGCAACATTTACATTCAGTCCATTACATAACCCTTTCATGCACGAAAAATAATAATAATAATAATAATAATAATAATAGCAATAATAATATAATACATTTTATTTGTAGGCGCCTTTCAGGACATTCAAGGTCACTGCATAAAACATAATTAAAATACACACACACACACACACACACACACACACATATATATATATATATATATATATTTATATATATATATATATATATATATATATATATATATATATATATATATATATATATATATATATAAATATAAAACCTTACATGAGCCTTAATCAATATTTTTTTACCTTTTTGTATTCCTCCTTAGACATGAAAAAAAAATGTGATGATAATTATGGAGTTAGAAAAAACAATCCACTCAGATAAATATGAATGTGTTTAATTTTTGAAGCAAAGAAACATGCATTTAGTGATACACAGTGTAACAACAATGACATATTGTACTTTTTATGCTGCTAATCTGGTGTTTCCTCATATTATAACAAACTCTAATATGAGTTAGTACTCACTTCATGGAGATAATATGAAAAAAATAAATAAAAAATGTATACTCAATATAGATAGACTCATCATAGTCACATCACTTTCTCGTGATGAGTTTTAAATACATGTTTCTTTGCTTTAAAAATTAAACATGTTTTCCAGCTGAGTCGTCATTTTTGTAATTCGAGGAAAAATAGGTTCATATTAAAAAATTCAATCACATTGTGTTTTTAAAAACCTAAAGAAAATAAAAACACTCAGGTTCTCATAATTCATGCATTAAAGGGTTGATAATATTTCTGCCTCAATGACAACTTACATAATAATTACAAATACACAAAACATTTAGTAACAAACTAAATATTGGTAAAATGACCATTTTCTTATGACCTTTCAGGTTGTTTATATTTGTTCAGATTATTCACTTTTTTAGTAAAAGGATATTTTACTAATATAACGATTTTCATGTAATTTCATTTATTTATTGATTCATTTATTTCACCAAAATGAAGATAAAATCAGCAGATGTTTTAATATCTGCATAAGGAACCATAGACAACAGGATCTGCAGTGACTCACCTGTGACCCCAGACCCCCCCCCCCCCCCCCCCCCACACACACACACACACACACACATCTGCAAATGGACCTTCATCTATACACTGTAAACTCAAACATTCATAATAATTACATATATTCAGTTGAGAATACTCAAAGTTTCAGAAATAGTACTACTAACTCAAATATATTTTTAAGTACTTCCAACTAATATTTTTTTATTAAGGGAAACTATTGTGGATATAAGTGAACAGGGTTTAAATACATAGATGAGGTGGAATTAGTGGAATTAAATCATTAAATGCTGAGAATGATATTGTAGTGATATTTCTATTGTTTCAAATAAGGATGATTGAAAAAAAATAAACTTAACTGATGTAATAGATGATTAAATATAATTTCAGAACACTCCAAATAACCATCATTTATCACACCAAATAAATTACAATCACAAAACACAGTCATTTTATTCAGTGGCTGTGACCATTCAGTCCAATGACTGAAGGGTCAAAGGTTCATGTCCCGGCTCTGTCTGTCCACATGTCCAAGTGTCCTTGGTCAAAGACACTGAACCCCAGTAGGACTGACAGAATACTAAGTTAATAAGTAATGTTTTCATTTAAGTATACTTTAATAAGCATTTACATTTTAAGTTGTGGAAACTTGTATTTTTTTAAGTTTCGTCAACTTAAAATAATTGAGGTAATTGTTTGGTAATTGTTTTTCAGTTCTGCTAACGGATTTGGGTTTACAGTGCAGCAGGGGTCTCAAACTCATTTTCTTCAGGGGCCACATTCAGCCTGATTTAATCTCCAATGGACCGGCCCAATAAAATAAAACCTATTAAATGACTCCATATTTTCTTCTCAGTTCTTTCTTTGCCTATAAATGATGTCAACTTCACATTTTTGTCTTTGTTTTAGTGCATTAAATTAAGAAAATAAATTATCAAATTTAAAAAAAAATAAACATTTCATAGAGAAAATTAGGACAATTTTAACAATATTCTGCCTCAATTTATCATTAGTCCATGTGTTTTTTTTATGGATCAGTTCTACAAAGACACTAAACTCTTAATAACAGAAGCAGAAAATGGGACAAAAATGTGTCTAATTTTCTTTAGACGTTTCAGGTTGTTCACATTTTATTGTTACAGGATAGTTTGTAAATGTGAATATTTTCATGTATATATATATATATATATATATATATATATATATATATATATATATATATATATATATATATATATATATATATATATATATATATATATATATATATATATATATATATATGTATATATTTTTTTTTTACATTAAAACAATGACAAAAATGTGAAGTTGTCATCATTTCTAAGGAAATAAAAAACTGATAAGAAAATATGGAGTCATTTAATTATTATGCTCTTCATCCCATGGGCCACATTGGAACCAATGGTGGCCCATATTTGGCCCCCGGGCCGCATGTTTGACACCTCTGACCTGTAGCCTGTCCATCCATGGGAGTGGATCTTCACTGTGGTTCTGCTCAGGTTTCTCTTTTCCCACTGGGTTTTGGAGTTTTTCCTTGCTGAGAAGAAAACTACTTTTCTTTATTTTCTATATTCAGCCTGATTTGATCTTTAATGGGAGCAAGAAAATGAAAACATAATAACATATAAATAATGACAACTCCAAAATGTTTACTGCTTTAGTAAAAAAATTAAAAAAGAAAGAAAAGAATCAATAACATTTTGAAAATACAAAAAAAAACCTGATAAACTGAAAAAAAATTTAATATTCTTAAGAAAAATAAGTGAAATTTTAACAATATTATACCTTAACTTATTTCTACATGTGCATTATACAGTAATAACAGAAGCAGAAAACTGTTAAAATAAACTATATTTAAATTCAGGTGTGAATGTGTTATTTTCTTAGATGATTCATCAGCAGTGTTCATTTGTACAAGTACGTACTTTCATTTTATTTTTTTTCCCTTTAGGTCGAATAAATGTAACACTTTATAAGACAAACTAATTCACTATCTATTAACTATTTGTAAATGTTTGTTAATGTATTGTTCATACACGATTTATTGTAAACAAACCATTAATAAACAGCTGTAAAATTAGATTATTTTTAACATACAGATGCAAGTAAACAAATAAACAAAGAGTTTTAAACATCTCAAGTGTCTGTTAAAAGCAACATAATCTTACATTTATTTTTGGAAAACAGTATGTTTCAACACATTAACAAATAGGTAACAGATAGGTTAACACATAGTGAATTATGTGTAGGTTTTATTATTATTATTATTTATTTTTGTTATTATTATTATTATTATTATTATTATTATTATTATTATTATTATTATTATTATTATTATTATTATTATTATTATTATTATTATTATTAAGTTGTATTTTATGCAAAAGATACAAAAACTATTTTTTAAACCCTGTATGGGACTTACTGAAGAAATAATAATAATTAATAAAAAAAAAAAAGGATGACCTTTTATTTTAAGTGTATTAAGCCTTTCTTTGATTCACTGTTTTTTTATTTTATTATTTATTTATGAACAAATCCTAAAATGGGAAACAGTAACAATTACAGTCAGTGATCAATACCCACATCACATGACCCAACAGGTCATAAATGAAATAAAATAAAAAGTTACAACTAACAATAGTGAAAGGTAAAAAAAAAAAAAAAAAAGGATTTACCTTATATAGTAAAAGTATGGTATTTAATATACTTTTTTTTTTTTTTTTTTTTACTAAAATAGTAAAAATTAGGCTATTTAGTAATATTTTTAATTGGTAAAATTACCAGTGTTTATGTAGGCCTACTATGTTTTATCATTTTAAAATGCATATACATACATAAATAGATAAAATATTCATGTTCGTTATGAATCCTGAAAAGTTGATGAATATAAGGTTGAATGAACGGCTACAAATTAAATATGATTCAAGAGGCCACAATTAAGTGTCATTATTTTTTAACTGTTTCTTCATATGAAATTACTAAACTAGTAAAACAAAAACACAGTTGAATCTATTTATTAATATTTTAATGGGTGATTTATGTTTTATAGTTTAAAAAATGGACTCATCATGACATCATGCATGTGACAAAACATGTCTCCTGTCCTTCCTTCTTACATCACATGACATCAGGATTTTACACATTTTTTTTCATTTCATTGGTTAGACAGGATTTTAGGTGACAAATTTATGATACAATATGATTGGTTAGAGCAGAGGTGTCAAACATGTGGCCCGGGGACCCGCCTAAGGGTCCAATCCGGCCCTTTGGATGAATTTATGAAATGCAAAAATGACACTAAAATATAAATCATGTTGGTTCCTGGTTCACATTCAGACCATTTTAATCTCATAATAAACTATAAATATTCACAAGTTTAAAAAATTATCTTTGTAAAAAAATGTTTTTTTATTTAGTGACACTAAAACAAAGTATAATGTCATCGAAAATCTGAATAATCACAACAAATATGAAAAAATGGAAATGTCTTAAGAGAGTAAGTTCAACTTTAATAATAATATTCCACCTATTATAAAATATGTAGTGTATATGTAGATCCACTGTGATCTGTAAATTAGAATATATATGTGTAAATGTTAAACTAAAGCTTAATATATATATATATATATATATATATATATATATATATATATATATATATATATATATATATATAATTTTCCTTTTTTTGCTCTGAAACAAAGATAAAAGTTTGGAGTTATATATGTTTTTTTTTGTTTGTTTGTTTGTTTACTGGTTCGGCCCACTTCAGATCAAATTTAGAATAAGTTTGACACTCCTGGGTTAGAGGGTTGTGTTATTTTTAAAGCTGTTTTTTTAAGCGTCATTTATAAATAACATGGTCCCATAGAGGGTTAAATAAACAATGGTCCAACTTTTCTGAGTGTGGATAGTGCACCACATGACTGTCTAAACATCACTGCTATCATCTTTTATTATTATTATTTTATTTTTTTCCCAGATGATGTGGATTCTACAAAAGAAAAGTGGTTCAACCCACACAAAAATCAAAAACAGTGCAGGTAGTTACATTTTAAATTCTTTAAAAGTTATAGTAGAATATGATTGGTTAGAGGCTCGTGTTATTTTTTTTAATCTGTTTTTTTAAGTGTCATTTATAAATGACAATATTCTATTACTAAGTCATCTATCAATATTTAGTGCAGTGACGTTTCTTACCTCTAATGGATCAATTATGAGAATTCACTTTAAAAAAAATACCCTTAAAAATGTTTTGTTTGTTTGTTTCCTCTTTCTACTAATGTGATTATTATTATTATTATTATTATTATTAGTAGTAGTAGTAGTAGTAGTAGTAGTAGTAGTAGTAGTATTATAAATAGTTTAAAATCTATGCTACAATACGATTGGATAGAAATAAGGGTTATTTTTCATTTATAAATGACATAGTCCCATCGAGGATTTAATACTGTATTGGATGAAAAATAATACTGGACAAAATAAATAAAATGACTATTCTATGGTGTTCTATGGTTGAAAATAAATCTAGATAGACTTGTTAAAGTAGAACAATACCTGCACTTGGTGACTATTCATCTGAGAACCATGCAGTAATGGATGCTTAGTAAAGCTGGGTCTGTACAGTCGCTCTGAGGCCACAAACCTCGGCCCAACCCCACAGTAGTCATTTCACTGTGGAAAATACTGATGGATGGCTCCTTGGTCTCTCATAGAATAGAAAGGCATTGAATGTTTTTTTCTTCTTTTCCTTTTTTACATTAAAGCAGCAGCTGAAGGAGGTCGAGGTTTAAACACTGGATGGATTTTTTTCCCTTTAAAAACTTAGCATGTCTTCTACCGTTAGTATTTATATTTATATTTATGAGTAGAGTTAAGCACTACATCTCTATACTATATATATATATATATATATATTCACATTTAAGATGCTCCTCCTCACCCATAAAGCCCTCCATCACCAGGCGCCCCCCTCCCTCACTGACCTCCAATCCTCCTCTGCTCACTTCCTCGCCCCACCGCCCAAAACCAAGCACCGAACCTGGGGGGACTTTTCTGTAGCCGCCCCAAACCTCTGGAACTCACTCCCCCCAACCATCCGTCACTGTTCTGTCCTCAACACTTTTAAAAACTCATTTATTCAAAATTACTTTTAATGTTTGATTACTTTTTATTCTTTCTGTTTTAATTTGTTGATTGATCTGTTTTCTACTGTTTGTTTTTATTGTTGTTGGACTTTTATTATTCTGTTTTTACTGCATGTGAAGTGTCTTTGAGTGCCATGAAAAGCACAATACAAATAAAATGTATTATGTGTATATACACACACACACACACACATATATATATGGTCAAAGTACTGACATTCTATACTTAAGTAGAAGTACAGTTACTGGTTACTCTAGTAAAAGTAGAAGTACTGATTCAATTACTCCACTGAAGTAAAAGTAAAAAAAAAAAGTACAACTTCTCAATTGTAATAAAGTAAAATGTAAAACTGCTATGGATTAAATAATACTTATTTAAGCAGGAAAAAACAGAAACATGTCATAAATATCCAAAATAAAGCCTTTAAAAGTGAGTTACTGTGTAGATAATGTGCTGTATTGGGTTATTGTACTCAGTTTAGTGAGTACTGATGGGAAATTTAGGAAAATTAGGAAAAAGTCAGAGAGGAGATTAGAGAGATTAAAAAAAAAACAATTATGAGAAGAAACAATCTACGTAGTGAGATAAAAAGTCAAAGTTATGAAAAAAAGTAGAAAAAAAATATAAGAAAAAACCCCCCCCCCAAAAAAAAAAAAAAAAAAAAAAATATATATATATATATATATATATATATATATATATATATATATATATATATATATATATATATATATATATATATATATGGGTCCTGACCTCTTCTCTTTTTTGCTCTCGGCTCAGAATTTCAATAAACAATGAACTGTTTGGAAACGTTCCCCCTCTCACTCAGATTTTGAAACGCAAAAAGATTATGTGATCGTTTAGCAGCCGTGCAGCCGTTGCCAAAGCATGTTCCCATGTTGATGATACAGTAAACAAAACTCCATTGTGACTTCATCCGGATTTTCAACTGAATTGCAGACATATGCTTCACTGTACACTATCCTGGTCTGAATTTGGTCTTACCCCCCCCCACCGCCACACACACACACACACACACACACACACACACACACACACACACACTGTGTTCGTCAAAAGATTTTCCATACATCTTTTCCAGGAGACGTTGAAATAAAGAGAGAAAAACTGCTGTAAAGTATAGTTCACTCGTACTTTGCCAAGAAATTATTTCCAGACAAATGAATAGACTTTATACGTCAGAACAAAGGTGGAAAAAGTAGAAGTACAGCTGCTGGTGTGAAAAAAAATACTCCTGTAAAAGTACAAACTCTGATTCAACTGCTTTACTTAAGTAATAAAGTGCTAAATTAAAAAGTAAAGTTTTTTTTCTCCTTCTTTTTTTTTGCCATGAATGACTTCTAACGTGTCATCAGTAAGTGTTTGGAATGTTCATTTAATTAAAAAAAAAATTCATAAAATGCCATTAAAAATATTAAATAAACAAAAAAAATGTCAAACACATAAATCCAGCTTCATTTAGTTCAGTTTGTTTTTCCAAGGAGCGTACGTTGGCGAGCAGGAAGTGATGGAAGCGGTGGTCGGAACAGGTTAGCTGTTAGCTTAGCTGTAAATGCACCGCGACAGACGCACTTTTATTTCCTCTTACGTCACTTCTCTGGGGAGGCGGGGCCTCTGTGGGGGGAGACTCCGCTGTAGGACGATGGACCTGATGGACGTAGCAGACCCAGGTTCTGTCGAACGATCGGTGTCTCCGGGTTTTTAACAATTTTCCTTAAGCTGATGGAGAAATGACTGTTACTGGGAGACACAGCAGCTGCTCTGTGATAAATAAGGGTCAAAGGTTAACCAATAGCATCATGGGGAGCTCCCTCATAGCCAATGGGATGCTACGTACAGTGCGTACCTGACGTATTTACGTACATTACGTAGTTATGTATAGTCATGTACTGTATTTAGAGGTTTCAGTTTCCTTTCGTAAAAAGAATTTTCTTTCGTCTTCAGAGACGAAAAAATTGAGGTAAAGGTTTTAGGTTACTTGGATTGTTCATTAGCTGGGGCTTTTGTAAATAGAGGTGTGACTGTATTTATATAAATGTAAATAGTATAAAGTACAGATATTTCTATAAATGTAAAGAATATAATGTATAAATATTAGTATAAATGTAAATGGTATAAAGTACAGATATTTCTATAAATGTAAGGAGTATAAAGTACAGATATTTCAATAAATGTAAAGATTATAAAATACAGATATTTATATAAATGTAAGGAGTATAAAGTACAAATATTTATATAAATATAAAGAATATAAAGTATAGACATTAGTATAAATGTAAATTGTATAAAGTACAGATATTTATGTAAATGTAAGGAGTATAAAGTACAAATATTTATATAAATATAAAGAATATAAAGTATAGATATTAGTATAAATGTAAATTGTATAAAGTACAGATATTTATATAAATGTAAGGAGTATAAAATACAAATATTTATATAAATGTAAGGAGTATGAAGTACAGATATTTATATAAATGTAAGGAGTGTAAAATACAAATATTAGTATAAATACAAGGGGGAATGTACATTTATTGCATTTCTCCATTTGTCCAGTTCATATTGATGTGATCAGCTGATCAGGGGTCATGGGTCGCTCAGAGGTCACAGTAGAGGTTCTTGTGTTCTTGATCCATTGTCACAGAGCCCATAATGAGGAGGTTCCGCTTCCTCCGTCAGCGATGGCAGCCATAAAGGCCTTGATTGCAGCCGCTGCAGATCACACTGACTCTTAAACGGCTCCATCATCACCTCAGAGCACTTTATCAAACTCCTTAACCCTTACACTGCTGCACTTTTTCCATACGTTCACAGCAGGGCGTTTCAATTTCTGCATTATGGTGCTTTTTTTTTTTTTTTTAAATCCATTGATTCGAGGACTTTCTGTATCAGTGAAAAATGGAGATTTTTTTTCATGTAAAGCAGATGACAAAAAAATACTAATAATAATTTTGTGTGTTTGTAAAATCAAACCTATAAAAATATAACATAAAGCAGTATATCAGTGAATAA
Organism: Siphamia tubifer; assembly: GCA_020466265.1. NCBI lineage: Eukaryota > Metazoa > Chordata > Actinopteri > Kurtiformes > Apogonidae > Siphamia > Siphamia tubifer. The sequence goes on along the minus strand of CM035786.1, from coordinate 45,118,095 downwards.
AAAAATACGGTAATTGCTGATTTTTTTAACCTGTTTGAGGCATAAATTATCTTTGAGTGTGTTTATTCATCTTTCAGTATGAAAAACACATATTTTTTTTATATAAATCTACTTTTCCTGGATTTACAAAAACATCCGCTCAGCTACAAAAAACGTGTTTAATTTATGAAGCAAAAAATGAGCATTTAAAATCATATGGGTCAAAGTACTGACATTCTCTACTTAAGTAGAAGTACAGCTACTTGTGTGGAAAAAATTTAATAAAAAGTAGAAGTACTGATTCAACTCAGATATGAGTAAAACTTCTAAATTGTAATAAAGTACAAAAGTAAAAAAGTAAAAATCCTTTTTTTTGTTATGAATGTTATGAATGCAATAATACTTAACCAGGAAACATCTGAAAAGCTTCAAAAATATCTAAATATTAGCTTTTATCAGCTTTTAAAATTGAGTTACTGCGTAGATAAGGTGTTTTTTAGGGTCACTGGACTTAGTTATGTGGATATGGGCAGGAAGTTTAGGAAATATCATAGGAAAAAAGTCACAATTGAGATAAAAAGTCATCATGAGATAAAAAAAACAACAACTTATAAATATGAGATAAACATGCATAATTTAAGAGAAAAAGTATTATTATTATTATTATTATTATTATTATTATTATTATTATTATTATTATTATTATTATTATTATTATTATTATTATTATTATTATTATTATCAGTGCATGTGTTTGGATGGTGGGAGGAAACTGGAGTACACGGTAGAGCATTAACTGAAATGTCGACTAGTTTCCTGAAATCGACTCCCGTAGCACAAGTCGACTAGTTCAGAGGAGTCGACATGTTATTCTTTCTCTCTCTCTCTCTCTCTCTCTGTCTCTGTCTCTCTCTCTCTCTCTCTCTCTCTCTCTCTCTCTCTCTCTCTCTCTCTCTCTCTCTCTCTCTCTCTCTCTCTCTCTCTCTCTTTGTGCGTAAACAAAGACCAAACCTAAACCAGACCACAGTTGTGGTGGGCTGACAAAACAAAAGAGTGTGACAGACTTCACCTTAGATGAAAAAACATCATGGCCATCTGAAGAGGTATCTGTGTAAACATGAGCAGCAGTGCAATGTGCTCTTTTTTCCCCCAAAATATGATGTGGACAGTGTGGTGTGCGTCTTGTCGGCCGCTGCCTTAAACTTTTTGCACTTAGTATAAAAAGTGAGGACACGTGACAGACGTGTGGACAGTCCAGTTTTAGAGCCGTGGGTCCAGACATATATTCACCTATTGATGTTGTGCAGTTAAATTTAACATTAAAACTCTTTGCTAACGTTAGCCTTTGTTTTGTCGGGGTTAAAATGTTGATGCTTGTGTCTTGTCAGTGAACTTTAATACAAGTTACTCATTGCTAGACAGAGGTGTGTCCGTGTTGTTCCTCCATTGACAATGTGATGATGTCATCACGACCTTTTATTGATGGATAAGTCGACTTGAAAAAAGTTTAAGTCGTTAATGCCCTAGTACGCAGAAAAAAACCCACACAGACACGGTGAGAGCATGCGAACATACAAACTCCACACAGAAAGGTCTGGTGTGGGAATCAAACCAGGGACCTTCTGTCTGTGAGACACAAGTGCTAACCACTGTACCAGCCTAATACTGGAAGTAATGTTATTAATATTAATGAATAATGACTCATTAGGATTGTTCATATTTTTAAAAAACCCACTGCAATTAATTATTTTTTTTAATTATTCAACACGTAAAAACAAAACAACCAAGATTATTTTATTACAACTAGAACTGCTGTGTTTCCTATATAACATTTTGCAACATTTACAACCATCAGACACTGATATTTGCAGAAATGACAAGACACACTACTTTTATTTTTGGGGTCAGTTTGGTTTCATACAGCACAATTTATAAAAGACATATTATATTTAAATTCATTTAAAAATTTCCAGTCACTATAACATTTTGAACACTTTGAAACCATCAGACTTCTGTGGTTTTAAACCTATTTTCAGTTTGGTTCCACTTTGTTTCAAAACTTTAAATGGTTAAGTTTTTTTTTCCTAATTTAAAAAGGATATTTTTTTACCATTTACATCCATTTATAATGGAACAAAATGTGTAACGTCTCAACATAAGAGTAAAATCCTCTCATTTTTGCTTAGTGTTGGTCACTTTAAGGCATTCATTTTCAGCATAAAAATAAAATATATATATATATATATTTATATTATTTACACTGTTTTTACTGCTGTCAAATGTCAAACCAAGCTGAGTTAGACTCTGAACAGAATGTAAAAAACAAATTTAATAAGCTCCTAATAATAGGCTGTGCTGAAAAAGTCTGAAATGAAGCCTTGTTAATTTGTGGTTAGAAATGGGTAGTACTTTCTAGCCTCTGTTTTAAGAAAAGAAAAGAGAAAGAAAGGAACAGAGCAGAAGAAAAGAAAGAAAAGAAAAGAGAGAAGGACAGAAGAAAAGGAAGAAAAGGAAGAAAAGAGAAAAGGAAGAAAATGAAGAAAAGAAAGAAAAGAGAAAAGAAAAGAAAGAAAAGGAAGAAAAGAAAGAAAAGAGAAAAGGAAGAAAAGGAAGAAAAGAAAGAAAAGAGAAAAGGAAGAAAAGGAAGAAAAGAAAGAAAAGAGAAAAGAAAAGAGAAAAGGAAGAAAATGAAGAAAAGAAAGAAAAGAGAAAAGAAAAGAGATAAAATGACAGAAGAAAAGAACAGAAAGCATTAAAGTTGAAGAACAGGAACAAGGATATTGTAGAAGCTGTTCCATTCATATCATTTATAGATAAGAGTCTTTAAGGATCCACATGAATGGTCGTCAACCTGCTAAACATTTATCTTTATCTAAAGTAGATGAAGGGAAAAGAAATAAATAAAAGTTCAACCTGTAAGACACCAGATCTTTAGGAATATATCAATTCTTTATTTATTTCATTTATTCTGCTATTTATTTGACAAACAGTACAGTGTAAAAAAAAAACAAAAAAAACATCCTGTTATAGTGGGTGAAAAAATAATCTCAAACCTGTCAGCTATGTTTGCCAGAACGATGCTGTAAAAAAACACCTCAAATCATAAACATATTTACAGAGGAACATACAGATGTAATATTTTAACCTTTAGTTCCTGACGTGTCTGTGGTGACATGTTCTAAATGTAGGATTTATTTTAAATGTTCCTAAAAATTCAACCATCTGCTCAATATATTAAGAAATTAAAAGGATTAAGAAATTAAAAATCAATAAACATTAACAGAATATTTCACAAATGTAAGAAATTAGACAAAAATCCACACACACACACACACACACACACATATATATATATATATATATATATATATATATATATATATATATATATATATATATATATATATATATATACAGTGGAATTTTAACAGAAATAAAGGCAGGTCATGTGATGTTCATAAAGACCATTGTCTACTTTTTAAAATGTGGGTCAAGAAGCGGGTCGGTGTATATTTTTCTAATATATTTCTTGCGGTCCAAGCTGCGGTTTGGCTAGTTAAAAAAAACGGTCAGTCGTGGGTCGTCTATACATTGACCCGCGCATCATTGATGTACCTTATTCACAACTTACACAGTGGATCTATAAATAAACATTAAATAATAACCAGAATATTGATAATATTCCACATATTTTTCACTTTTTTTGTCTTAAATATAACATTGTTATGTAATTTCACCTTTGTTTTGCACGACAACAGAGAATAAAACTATCTTTTTACATTGTTTATAGGTTATTATCATAGTATTTTACTGGTCTGATCCACTTTAGATTGAATTGACATACTGTAAAATGAATTAAACATCTTTATTTATTCATATTTTCAGTGTATTTTTTACATTTCCCAGTGACTGGACTGGATCCTTTGGTGGGCCAGTTTTGGACCCCGGGCCACATGTTGGACACCCCTAGTGTACATTCTGCCAAATATGCATTTTTACTATAAACTGCACATGTTGATGATGTAAACACTAACCCATAATTGTATATGATTAAGTTTTTGGAGACAAAATAAATTCTACTTGGCCTATATCTCTTCAACGATAATATAAGAGTGGTAAAGGAGGGGTGGGGTTTGGGGGTGGGGGGGGTCACACATGGGATGGTTTCTTCAGCATCATGTGGGCAGCGGCAGCAGAGTGTGGGCGGTGACCAGACGTGGCAGAAAATCTGGAAGAGGTGTCCCACTTTGTGCAGAGGTCGCTCCAATTCACTAGATCACCGTGTTCGTTTGCAATCAGGCCCGTAATTAAGGGGAACCAACCCAGAAATTATCAATCAGTTAATTACTGGGATGCAGCAAAACAAATCCAGCTCCCTGATTAAAGCCCACTGGCTGGCCCTTCCACAAGACGCTGCCGTCATCTGAGAGAAAACACACAAAGACACACACTCGAAACTGTCGCAGCGACGAACGCAGCGTGTTGCATTCAAATACAAATAGTTAAATCCAATGTTTTCAAACAGCTTCGTTAGAGCTTTGATTTGAAACTTTTTAACAGGTTTTTATCCTGTTATGAAGCTTTGAGGAGATTTGTACTGACTTTAAATGTATTATAGCAGTATTTAGTCATTCATTAATCAGTTGTAATTACTGTGTGTGTGTGTGTGTGTCCGCAAAGACATAACATGCTGTACCTCAATGAATACTTTAAATATCACCATGAAATTACATGTAGCTAATGTGTATCAGATTCAATGATCCATTTGAGTAAAGGTCAAACACTGACGCACACACACACACACACACACACACACACACACACACACACACAGATACAGACACACAAAGGTATTACAATTGATTAATGAATGAATAAATACTGCTACAGTATAATAAATGTAGCCAGGGATAATGTACAGCACCCCTCCGCCTTCAGCATCGGGGTGCTGTACGGCTGGGAATATTTTTCTGATAGTAACGCGTAGCTAATATATTATCTCTTGTTAAATTTATTATAGCAGTATTTATTCATTCATTAATCAATTGTAATTACTTTGTGTATCTGTGTGTGTGTGTGTGTGTGTGTGTGTGTGTGTGTGTGTGTGTGTGTGTATCTGCAGCAACATAACATGCTATACCTCAATGAATACTTTAGAAATCACCATGAAATTACATGAGCATATATATATGTAGCTAATGTGCATTAGATTCAATTATCTATTTGAGTAAAGGTCAAAGGTCAAGGTCACATATAACTAAAAGGTCAAAATCACATTATCAGTTTTAACTCAAGAACGGGGGGTCACAGAACTTTCAGATTGGTACCAAATGATGCGGAATTAAGATTTCTACAATTCTCATAATTAGTGTTATTACCTACGACAAATAGTTTTTGAGATCTCTGGAGGTCAAAGGTGACATGTCACAAAATGTACTTCTGTACCAGTGTTTGTGTGTGTCAAACATAGACATATCATGCTATAACTTAATCAATACTGGATATATTATAATATTACACACACTGATGCATATATACATACAACAGAATTATTAATATTGCAAAAGGTCAAAGGTCAAGGTTTAATTTAGTACAAAGGACCAAATCACATTACTGGCTCCAATTCAAGAGCAGGTTGTCATAGAAACTTGAGATAGAGACGAGATTAGGCATTCTCTGAATACCTCTTCATTCATTCATTCATTCATTCATTCATTCATTCATTCATTCATTCTCCAGTCCTCCATTCAAGAAAGAAAACAGTCATGTTGCATTCAAGTACACCTTACAATTGCATTTATTACAGAATGTACTATGGCTTTGATTTGAGACTTTTTATCTTGTTATGAAGCTTTGACTCACATTAAATGTGTTATAGCAGTGGTTATTTATTTATTTACTCATTTATTTATGTATTTATTTATTTATTTTACAATCATCCATTCAGCAGAGGAAACAAAGATTTCAAAAAGCCAGAGTAAGAGTCATGTTGCATTCAAATACACCTTACAATTGCATGTATTACAGGAACTTCCTTAAGGCTTTGATTTGAGAATTTTTAACAGATTTTTATCCAGTTATGAACCTTTGTTGACAGTTTTACTCACGTTAAATGTCTTATAGAAGTCGTTTTATTAATTTTTTTTTTCAACCGTCCTGCATTTAAAACAAAAAAATAAAGATTTCAGAAAGAAAGAGTAACAGTTGCATTCAAATACACCTCAGAATTGCATATAATCCAACAGCTTCCCCTTATAACAGATTTTTGGTATGTTTTAAACCTTTGATGCTGTTTTTACTCATGATCAATTTATTATCACAGTGGTTTGGATTTTTTTTCCTGCAATCCTCCATTCAACAGAGAAAAGAGAAATATTTCAAAAAGACACAGTAACTGCTGCATTCAAATACACCTTAGAACACAGGTGTCAAACTCCAGTCCTCGAGGGCCGGTGTTCTGCATGTTTTAGATATTTCCCTCTTCCATGTGATTCAGTTTAACCCTTTAACTCATGAGAACTAACAAAAATAATTGTTAACATGAGCAAAGTAAGACACAAACAGCAGAAAATCAAAGAAAAATTAAAAAAATAAAAAATAACCAAAATGTAGAAAAATAAACGAAATGAACAAAATCTAATAAATATTTACAAAATGACAAATAATGTGGAAACTGTTGGGGAAAAAATTACTAAAGAAGAAAATTGTATTGACATTTGGTCACAGTAATTAAAAAAAATGGGTGAAATAAAATAATAATAAAAAAAAAAAACACCTCTTGCTTTTTGGCACCTTTTCCATGTACAAAATAAAATAAAACTGTTGCATTTTCCTGAATATTTAAACAAAATCATCCATTCAGAATGCATCAGCGCTGACACTTAAAGAGTTAATAATCAGCTCCTCATCAGACTGATAATGATGCAATGACCTCCAGGTGTAATGGAAGAGGGAAACATCTAAAACATGCAGGACCCCGGTTTGACACCCCTGCCTTAAAATGACTGTTATGTGCCTTGGAACATTCTTTTTTCCCCTTTAGTTTTTGATAATTGTATAAATATATTTTTCCCCATTAATCTAAGGTTTTTTTTGTAGTCTAGTAGTTTGGATTATTGTTTTTTTTTTTTTTTTTTTCCAGTAAACCTTTCTTAGTTTCCTGTTTTATTGTTTAAGTGTTTGGGAGCACTTCCTGTGGCTGCCGAGAAAAGCAGCTGAGAGACACGCGCTCTCTCTCTCTCTCTCTCTCTCTCTCTCTCTCTCTCTCTCTCGTCCTCCTCCTCCTTGACAATCAGGCTGCAATTTGGTCCAGGTGTGGCCAACCACCTGCCATGACATTTGGTTCCTTTTTGGTTTAAGTCCATTTTGAGTTCTTTGTGTCCTTGGAGGTCTGGTGGTCCTGTTTTCACCTTTAAGTTATTTTTGGGTTCAGGTATATTTGTCCTGTTATTTTTTCTCTTAGTTTGGCTGGGACCCTGGCTTCTATGGCTCCATAGCAGTTGGCCCAGTTGGCCCAATTGGACCAGTTGGCCCAGCCTTTTGTTTCTTTTGCTGGTCCTCCAGGTCTAGTTTCATTTGATTTTGTTTTTTTTTTTTTTGCATGGCCAGTCGTCTCCTGACGCTTCCTCCTACTAAGTCCACTGGTCTTTTAGTTAAATATGGTCGACATACTTCAATAAATAAGATTCTGAACTCCCTTCCTTGTGTCCATGTGTCCATAAATGTTTCTTCCTGTGTGGTCGTAACATTGCAACAGCTCCATTATGGCTTTGACTTTGTTACGGCGGCCAAATGCAGACTTCAGCTTCAAACGGCTCTTTATTCTGAGCTCCAACGAGAAAAGGTCGGGAAACAATAAGGACAGCAGCCCAAAAGCCCAAAGCCCAAAAGATGACAACAGGTGCCAGATCGTGCTGGTGCAGTTACTCTGGGCTCGGAGTTCCGTTGAGGTAAGACATGGGTGAAATAATGAGGACAGGTGTGCCAGGGCCAGGTGAAATGAATAAGGTGAAAGGTGACAGAAAAGACAGAATGATGGGAAAGGTGACAGACTGCAGGGATATGGCAGATTTAAGATGTTTTAACCATTTAACTCCTGAGATTTAAGCAATTCTACAGTAAAAAAACAAACAAACAAACCATAAAATAAGCAACAAAATGAACAAAAACGGCCAAAGTGATCAATAAAATGAACAAAAATGAATATGAAACTAACAAAAATAATATGTATCATGAACAAAGTAAGACACTAACAGAACACAACTGATGAAATATAATAAAATATGAAAAAAAAGTTGAAAAAATAAACTGAAATAAGCGACAACATATAATAGAAACTAATAAATATTTACAAAATAACATGAAAAAGGGCCAAAAAAAAGGAAGAAATGACTAGTGTTGTAATTTGGTTCTAATAGTTTTTTTTTTCTTTTTCTAAACCAGTTGCTTTTTGACACCTGTACATCAGTTCCACAAACAAAATTACCAGTAAAATAACACCCAAAAAAAACATGAATTTTTCAGAATTTTTAAACTAAACCATCCATTCAGAACACATCAGAGGTCAAAGGGTAAACAGATTTTTAGCCTTTTACAAACCTTTGAATAATCTGTTACTCACCTTTACTTTGTTGTCGCAGTGGTTTGGATTTTTTTCTTTTTTTTTTCCACATTCAACAGAGCAATAAATATGTCACGTAACATGTAACTTGTAACATGTACCCAGTTATTAACTCCCCAGTGACTGTGGGAAACAGGTAATTCAATTGTGGAAAACCATGTTTAGTGGTTTGCTTTCTCTGAAAATTGTAGAGTAGAAAATATGCTTATGCTGGAAAGAAAAAAGGCAAAATGAAAACAGAGGTACTCACAATCTGTACTTCTGTAGAAGTACTAATACTACTACTAATCTGTTTGACAAAATATCATATTCACTGTTGCAAATGGGGTTGGGGTGTTTTTCTGCCCTGTCTGGAAATATTTTTCTGATAGTAATGCGTGTGCAATACATTATCCCTGTGCTAAATAAATCTGAATAAAATGTGGTATTTATTCATGTCAGAAAAGGGACTTTTACATTTTAAATCGATACGTAATAAAAAAAAAAATTGGCATTTATTCATGTAAGAAATGGTACTTCTACATTTTAAATAGAACTATGATTAAAATGTGCTATTTATTCACATCAGAAAAGGTTCTCTTACATTGTAAATTGATCTCTGATAAAAAAAAACATTTATTCATATGAGAATAGTAACTTTTACATTTTAAATAGATCTGTGATTTAAAAAAAAATCCCATTTATTCATGTCAGAAAAGGTTCTTTTACATTTTAAATACATTTCTGATTTAAAAAAATTGGCATTGTTTTATGTCAGAAAAGGGACTTTTACATTTTTAAATAGATACGTAATAAAAAAAATTGCATCTATTTATGTCAGAAATGGTACTTCTACATTTTAAATAGAACTATGATTAAAAGTTTGCCATTTCTACACACCAGAAAAGGTTCTCTTACATTGTGAAACAACCTCTGATTAAAACAAATTGCATTTATTTATATGAGAATAGTAACTTTTACATTTTAAATACATAGAATATATTAAATTATTCACATAAGAAAAAGTACTTTTCACATACACTGTAAATAAGTCCGTTTTTATTAATTTCATATAGATATAAATGAAAATGCAACAAAACCATATAGTAACAGTCTGGATATTAATTGTTAATAATGACATTAAAACATTTTCCCCCTCACTCTGGCCTCTATAAACTCAATAAATATTCTTATTTAATAATAACACACAACTACCTTCAATCCCAAAACAATTAAGCTGCTGTTTTATACATTTTTCATGACGTACTATACAGTAGAGTTAATGCATTTGTAAACACTGTTTAGAACTGAACAGCACACACTGCTTATTGTGATTCACTTAACTCTTTTTTCCCATATGAGGGAAGAGGAAGACCTATAAATTGCTTGACTCAGGACCTCTATTTCCCATCAATACATTTCCTCTGGCCATGTCGGCGTCAGAGCATCAAAATGCATAAGAATCCCCTGATAGCGTCAGCAACCCACGGCTCATCTCTAAAGTAAATGCTGGCCGGATAGAATTAAAGGGGACTTCCTGTGTTGACTTCAGGAAGACATTTTCATCATTTTCTCTCTCACGCTGAGTTTCATCTCGGGAGACATTCATGCTGGCACTGCATCAGATAAAAGCTGATCAGAACACCCCAAGTGTGACGTGTCAAAAATGTTCCGTGTGCAATAATATATCGCAAATTAGAAGCCCGCGAAAACTAGCTAGCCTCCACCTGCGATGCTACGATAAAAGCTCTTCATTTCGGAAGACGACATCTTTCCACCTGGGCTGGGAATTTATTGGTGCTATGATTGCTTTACTTTCTGTCAGTTTGTTTTTTTTTTTATTTTTTATTTTCTTTAGTCATGTCTCGTAATTTGGTAATTTAGTGGTATTTTCAGAGTATAATGCTGATTGTAACAAATCTGAGCTGAAATGACCTGTAGCTGGAAACTTCAAGAGGATTTTTTGGTGTTTTTTTTTTGTGAACGTTTCGACAAACTACACTTTAAAAAAAAAAAAAAAAATTATAATCTTTATTTGTATAGCACCTTTCATACAAACACTGTAGCCCAAAGTGCTTCATATTGATTAAAAATTAAAATACAATTTTAAGACAGGGTGAAATAAAAAAAAACAAAAACATTATAATTTAGATTGCACTAAATTATAAAATTACAAAAGTACAAGATAAACTGATTATAAAATTACAATAAATAAGAAATAAAATTACAAGAAAAGTACAAGATAAACTGATTATACATAGATTATATTATTTCAATAGAGTAAATCAGAAATACATTAAAATTTGATTACGCAAAATAAAGAGTATAAAGATTCTAAAGAAGGGGGTCTCCCTTCAAAGGCTAATGAAAATAAAAATGTTTTTAATTTAGTTTTAAATATACTCAGTGTATTCCATAAATTTGGTGCATAGTTAACAAAGGCTGCGTCCCCAATTTTCTTTGTCATAATAATAATAATAATAATAATAATAATAATAATAATAATAATAATAATAATAATAATAATAATAATAATAATAATAATAATAATAATAATAATAATCCTGTTTTTAGCTGTGACAACTGGAGCAATTATGTAAAAAAAAACAAAACACTACAAACCACAAATGTAAGGAGTAATATGTAGATTTAACATTTTAAACATGTAGGTTTAATTGTAAATGAACTATGATTGTATGCTGCAAAAAATGTTTATCCTACCAAATATTTCCTCACACTTAAAATATGGCATGATCAACCTAAAAAGGAAGTTATAATTCAGATTTTTATGCAGACTTTGGACAAGTGTCTGTAAAAAAAAAAAAAAAAAAAGCCTGAACTGAATTGAATTACAACTATTTGGTGTCAATTCTACAGTCATTTTTTACAGTGTAAATGGTGTAGCAGCAGGAACAGGGTCTTCTTTGCTTGTGGTGCTGGCATAGGGGGTGGGGGTGGGGTAGGGTGGGGGGATTGGAATGAGACTCGAGAGGCCAAATCACCAAGAATCTGGGCCCAGGGTTTTTGGCAGGCAGCAGAGTGTGAAATTTCCAGAATTTCTTGTGTTGCTGGTGCAGCTGCGTGTGCGTGTGCATCAGCGTTATTGTCAGACAGTAGCAGTGACAGACCAGAGCTGAGGGTCCGACACAGAAACAGCAGGAAGTCACATGTGAGCTTTGGCCAGTGAACGAGCCAAACACATGACTGTTCTATAAAAACATATACATATATATCTGCTTAAAATGATCATTTGTTTGGTCTTTTTTTTGTTTTTATGCAGAAGTGGAAGAAAAGAAGTAAAAGTACACCACTACTGGACTTAAGTAGATGTTTTTTTTAGGTATCTGTACTTTATTTGAGTATTTATGTTTCTGGAAAAATGTGACTTTTACTTTTGTTGATAAATATCTGTACTTTATTCTCTTTACATTTTTATAAATATCTGTACTTTATACTCCTCATATGTATATAAATATCTGTACTTTATACTCTTTACATTTATATAAATATATGTACTTTATACTCTTTACATTTATATAAATATATGTACTTTATACTCTTTACATTTTTATAAATATCTGTACTTTATACTCTTTACATTTATATAAATATATGTACTTTATACTCTTTACATTTTTATAAATATCTGTACTTTATACTCTTTACATTTATATAAATATATGTACTTTATTCTCTTTACATTTATATAAATATCTGTACTTTATACTCCTTATATTTATATAAATATCTGTACTTTATATTCCTTACATTCTCAGAATAAAGTCATTACTTTTTCAAACTAAACAGATGTGAAAAATAAGTCACTTCAGAGGCAAAATCAGTGAAAGAAACTGTGATTTTATATGTATTAATTAGAACTTTGTCTTTTATCTCATGATTGTGACTTCATCTCATGTTTTAAAAACTTTTTATTAAATCAATCCTTATCTCATATTTATAACTTCTTATGTCAGATTTCTCTTACTCTTTATCTCATAATTATGTATTCCTTATTGTATATTTATGACTTTTCATCTCATATTTTTAACATTTTAATCTCAACATTTAAATTTTTTATCTCATATTTTGGACTTTTTTTTAAATCTCATAATGATAATGTTTTTTTTTAATGTCACTTATGACTTTTTTTCCCCCTAAATTTTCTGTCCATATCCACAAAACTGTAACCTGATCAAACACATTATCTACACAGTAACTCACTTTTAAAAGCTTTATTTTTAAATATTTTTTAAACTTTTAGGATTTAGTTTGATTCAATAAGTATTGTTTCATCCAGGGCAAAAAAAGGTAAGAAATTGTAGTTTTTTTGCACGTTTGCTTCAGTAAAAGAGTTGGTAAAATACTTTTACCAGAGTATTTTTTTCCTACCAGTAGCTGTACTTCTACTAAAGTACAGAATGGGAGTACTTTGACCATCTGGTAAAGTGTTGTCAGGCACAACACACCCACCACTTGCAAATGTTTTAGCTCTTCACGGACATCACCCTCCCAAAACACAACAGGTTTGACCTTCCAAGGTCAAAGGTCATGACGTCATTATGAAGCCCATGCCAGGTTGCCAATCTGTCAATAATAGTAACGAAGTCTCTATCTACATTTGTTTTTCCATTATAGTCAATTTGAGCTTTTCAGGTATTGACCCAGTGACCCATGACCTCTTGGGTCAACAATAGGTCAAAATCTTTACACACAAGATGCAGAATTGAAAGACCAGCATTTTGGAAGTCTGTCTTTGGAAGTATGTGAGATGAATAAAAACGTGATTTTGATCTTGATTGTGACCTTTGACCTTGAGGCTTTAAATGAGTCCTTCAAGGTTGTCATGTCAATACACATCAACAGTGAGAGCAAAAAACAGACCCTCCAGGATTTTGTGATGTTGCAATTTTCAACTTCAACACAATTTCAGTAAATCCCTGTGAATTCAGCGCGATGTTGCAATTTTAACCAATCACTGCGACTTTCCCGCAAAATGTGACCAATCATTTGTGACATCTTGAGCTGCTCCTTCTGCCTTTTCCTGTTTACCTTACAGTAAGAAGCAACATGTGTGCGGTCAGCAGTTCATATTTGACTAAAATAATGCACTAGTACCAACAGGTGCATTTGGAAGAGTACTATTTTACTGCATTTTTATCATCGAAGCAATATTTCATTTGTCATATTTGAAATGTTGTCTTAATATCTCAGTGTTTTTGTTCTATATTTGTCAGAAAGTGCCTCTACTACACAGTACACAGTAGTAGTAATAATGTTTGTTGTTTTTGATTGGCTGAGACATTTATATTATGTATTATAACTTCATGTAGTGTTGTGAGGTCAAATGAACTTTAACCTTTGAACCAAGAGTTGCATTTGGAAAAACATATATATATATATATATATATATATATATATATATATATATATATATATATATATATATATATATATATATATATATATATATTGTCTTTTTGTAACCCTCGTAATCATAATTTGCCATCTCGGTAAAAGGTAGTTTTGAGGACCATATCACAATGACTTTGAATTAATTTTCTATGAAGTAAATATTTGAAATATTACCTTATTCTGATTACAAAAAGGGAGCTTTTAACATAACATTGCTCGACCTGGCAGTGTGACCTGTGTTTAAAAAGTGACTGAAGCGCTGCGGTGTGTGTGTGTGTGTGTGTGTGTGTGTGTGTGTGTGTGTGTGAGCCGACAAAGCAAGTTGCAAAGTATTTTGTCATCCCTAGTCCACGTCTAGTCTTGTGATTTCCTCCTCTTTTGGTGCTTTTTGTTAGTGAAGTTGATTTGATTGATTTTTATTTGATGTGTTTATTTCAAACAATTCACACAATATACACACACATAAGAAAAGAAATAATAATATTTACACCCGAAATGGAGCGGGAAGAAGAAACACTTATTTAATCCCACCCCCATAAAGACTCAAGTTCTAAACATTCACTCTTGTTCCTTAACTATAAACCAAATAAATAAAATAAATAAACTAATACAGGCCCAAACTAATTCAGAATCAACTCATTCAACATTGTCTAAACCATGGTGCTAAAATGTGAATAGAATACAGAAACAAAACAAAACAAATCAACAAAATTCACACATTCAACAACTAAACTCACATCATAACCACAGAACAACAGTGAAAACAACAAAACTAGCATTAGCACCAATGCTAAAGAACAAACACATATGAACCAAACAAGGAACAAAGAACAGACATTAACCATTTAAACAGAATATTGATGTGACATCAGCATCTTTATAGTCAGACCAAACCATATGTTTATACAACAGTTTAATTTTTGTGTTGAGTTGTTACCATAGCAACTGACGCGATTTATCATCGAAAAGTAAATTTTTTTAATGGAGACACACACCTGAGAGGACGGGGCTAACTCATGGCCTGGTCAAAAGTACCCCCCCCCAAAAAAAATGTCCCGGAACGTCCGCTAGTGGAAACACACCTGTAACACGTCACATCATTTACGGTAACGGCGATACAGTTTTGGATAAAGTCATGAAGGAATTACTCCATTACTCAAAATGTGTCTGCGCTAGTATCATTGTTATACTCTAACGCACAGTACAGCACTATGACATCAGCGCCCCTTCCTCTGTACAATCACACTATAATCTAAGAAGTCTGAAACCAAGCATTACTAAAAATTGGAAGCTCTTTTTTTTTTTTTTTTTTTTAATCTTAACTAGAATTCAAATACATCAGAGCTCCTGCTTCCATCACCACATTTGTGGAGTAAAATGCCTCCCTGTTATCCGCCATCTAAATGGCCATTAGCTGGACTAACCCAATTAGCGGAACAAGATCTAACACAGCCGTCCATTGTCCTTCCATCACAGGAAACAGTAGAGGTTTGCAGCATTCTGATCAAATGTATGGTGATTAATGACTAGGTCTTGCCGTGTTGACAGGCTGTAACAGCTTCAAAATTCAGCTCCACGTTGACGTTACACATATTTGTCTGTATAACTGACACTTGAATGAATAAATTGGGCAATAGCTCCATCACCAACCTGACTATCTAAACCCCAATTTTATTTTTTTTCCCCCCAAATGAACAATACTGTCAGACCCACATTTCCTCCCCTGACATGCAACATCTGTGCGTCGGGAATAATGACCAGGCTAAAAATATGATAAACTCAACGGCAAATTGCTTAAAGGTCATTTTAATTACATGGATGGGCTGTCGAACAGTCACATTCAATGAGAAATGGGGGAAAAAAAAAAACAGAATAAAAAAAAAAATGATGTAATGGCTGATCGTTTGTGTGTCCGTACGCAGTAAACGATGGAAAATCTGTAAGACGTACACAAAAAAAAACCTGACCTACATAATGTACATTTGTTAGAGAGTTTCTCTGGTTTCTTAGCCAGACTTTTTCACTTGCTCTGGGAAAAAAAAAGAAAGAAAAAGAAAAGGCAATAGTTGTGATAGAGTTGTTAAAATCTGAGGCAAGTGGGTGAAATGGATTAAATTCACAGTGGGAGAGCACGTCTGTCTGTGTGTGTGGGGTATTTCCATGGCCTCACACATGTTTTATTTACTCTCCTCTCACCCCAAAGCATTTATTCACTGTGGTAATTTTATCACAGGGAAAGGACAATTATTATTATTATTATTATTATTATTATTATTATTATTATTATTATTATTATTATTATTATTATTATTATTAGTAGTAGTAGTAGTAGTAGTAGTAGTAGTAGTAGTAGTAGTAGTAGTAGTAGTAGTAGCAGTAATAGTAGTAGTAGTAGTAGTAGTAGCAGTAATAGTATTATTATTATTATGTGCTGTGTTTAATTGACTTTTACTAATAAGAAAAAAATATCATTGTATAATAGCAGGAACAGAATTAAGGACATCATTGCTGGAAGTAAATTAGTTTAATCTATTCTTAGTACATAACACAATATTTTTTATCAAAATATATTTATACATTTTGGACAAAATGTTGCCTGTCATTATGTATAAGGCTTTCACAAAGATTACAATATTATTATTTATTAGTATTATTATTATCATTACTATTGCTGTGCTGCAGAACTAATAATTATAATAATAAAAATCATTATTTAATATCAGGAACAAAATTGGGGACAAGTTCATTAGTTTAATGTGATCTTGGTACATAACACAATTTTTTTAACAAACAATATTTAGAATTTTTGGACAAAATAGTGTCCGTCGTTATGTGTAGGGCTTTCACAAAAATGACAACATTATTTATTGTTATTATTATTATTATTGCTGTGCTGTGTTTAATTGGCTACACAAATACCACCACTGCTGCAAGTTCACTAGTTCTATTCTTAGTACATAACACAATATTTTAACAAGGTATATTTATAAGTTTTGTACGAAATAGTGTCTGTCATCATGTTTAGGGCTTTCACAAAAATATGTATTATTATTATTATTATTATTATTATTATTATTATTATTATTATTATTATTATTATTATTATTATTATTATTATTATTATTATTATTGTGCTGTTTTTAATTGGCTGCACACATAATAAAAATATAATTTATAATTCTTTAATAGCAGGAACAGTATTAAGGACACCACTGCTGCGAGTTCATTAGTTTAATCCATTGTTAGTACATATAACAATATTTTTAACAAATTATATTTTCTGTACAAAATAGTGTGTCATCATGTATATGGCTTTCACAAAAATGACAGTATTCTTATTCTTATTCTTATTCTTATTCTTATTCTTATTCTTATTCTTATTCTTATTCTTATTCTTATTCTTATTCTTATTCTTAATAATATTCTTATTCTTATTCTTATTTTTAATAATATTCTTATTCTTATTCTTAATAGTAGTAGTAGTATTGAAGGTATTGATTATAATGTTTAGTAAAATATGCCATAAAGCAGATTGAAACATAATAAGGAGACGACTGAGTGAATGTGTTGGAACTATTGAGAGGAAAAAGCTGTTTCTGCCTGTGAGCTGTGTTTAAATTATTACCGTTTGAAAGAAAAAAAAAAAAAAGAAAGAAAAAAAGTTTGAGGCACTTATCAAGCCATAAATCTCAGGCCCAGGAATTAAAAAAAGTTAAAAAGAAATAACAAACAGCAAACGTCATGCTGCTCTGAATGTCTGCCGTCTTTCCCCAGCACTGCAGGAGTTCAAAAGAATAATAACTTTGCCCTCACTCATCACCACCCAGAGAAGCGTTAGGGCAGCTCATAATATTGTGTTTTTTTCCCCTCTTCTTCTTCTTTTTTTTTTTAATTAGTATCTGTAATCTAATCATTAAGAGCAGCAAAAGGCAGCATCGCTATAGTAGAAGTGAACAGAGCTAGTAATTGAAGCGACTAGTTAGAAAAGTCACATCTGTGTGATGACACTTTAACAGATGACGTGCTGTGACCAGAAGGAAAAGAGCTCTTTAATTGAACAACATTACATGGAGGGAAAATAAAAGTGTGATGAAGACACAGATCAGGAAACGTAACGTCAGGATCAATATTTTTTGTTCTTGACATGTGGTTTCACTGAAAAAAAAAAAGACAACACAAAACAAGTGGTGCCAGGCATATATAAACACAAGCCTTTTACATGATGTGCCCTATCTGTTATCATTGTGAAAACGCATTTTTGGTGACTGTGACCTTTGACCTACATTCACCAAAATTTAATGACATCTATTCTGGACCACATCGCAACTTGCCTGAAAGTTTTATGGGAATTGGTCCAATAGTTTTTGTGTAAAAGTTACTGACAAATTAACAGAAAAACAAACTAAGGGCCTATTCACATAGCACTCAGAAAATCCGGACTTTCGGAATTTCCAGGAAAGTTCAAACCTTAATTGACAAGTGTGAATGCTCCCCCAAACCTTGGTCCGGACTAAAGACCGAGTCTTTGGTCCGAGCTGAGGAGGTAGTCTCGGTCGGGACCAAGGTTCGCTGGTGCACAGTGTGAAACGTCTGTTTAGGAAAGTCCAGACTATCGGACCAATTACGTCACAGTCACGTGCGCGGAATCTAATCAACGACCAAGCATGAGTCGCGGCAATACATGGGGAGACGAAAAAAACAGGTATTTCATTGAAAATTGGTCGGATGATAGTATAAAGACTGAATTGGAGACAAGCCGCTGGTGGGGACACTGGTACGAGAGTTGGCAACATGGCAAAAATAGGGCAAAAATTATGAAACTAGTAACTGGGTCCATTTCCTGCAACAGTGTAGCGCGCTCATCTACTAACCAATCAGGGTCGAGTATAGAGAGACGCACGCTGTACACGCATTGACGACATGACGTTCTAAAGTCCGTTGGTCCACTTGATTCAATACAGTGTGAATGAAGACTGTAAATAAAGTCTGGATTATAAGTACAGTGTGAAAAGGCAAAAAAACAGGTTCTGGTTCGAACCTTGGTGCGGACTTTACCATGTGAATACGCCCTAAAAGACGTGTTTCCAGGCAGAACAAGCCCCGCCCCCTCACACACATTTGACCTATCATGGTGAAAACATATTTTTAGTTACTCTTACCTTGACCGTTGACCTACATTCACTAACATTACTGGGGTCTATTCTGGACCACATCGCAACTTGTCTAAAAATTTTATGGGAATTGGTCCAGTAGTTTTTTGTGTAAAGTTAAATGAACAAAGAAACAAACTGAGTAAAAAACTAAATCCCTCTCCCTTTGGGGGGTGGGGTAAAAAAAGAAACAAAAATTTGGCACAACAAACTCCACCCGCCCACACACATTTTACCTGATTTGTCCTATTGTCCTTGCGAAAACTCATTCTTTGTGACTGTGACCTTTGACCTACATTCACCAAAATTCAATGGGATCTATTCTGGAACACCTCATGGTTTTCCTGAAAGATTCAGGGAAATTGGTTCAGTAGTTTTTGGGTAAAAGTTGGTGACAAACTGACGGAAAAACAAACAAGTCCCGCCCCCTCACACACATTTGACCTGATTTGCCCCATAGCTGATCATTATGAAAACACATTTTGATGACTTTGACCTTTGACCTACATTCTCAAATATTTAATGGGGTCTATTCTGGACCATCTTACACATTTCCTGAAGGTTTTATGGGAATTGGTCCAGTAGTTTTTTTGTGTAAAGTTGTTGTCAGACAAAAAGATAAATGAACAAACAGACAAACTGAGTCAAAAACGAAACCCCCCTCCCTTTTGGGGGGGTGGGGTAAAAAAGAAACTAAAATTAGGCACAACCTCACCCCCTCACACACATTTTACCTGATTTGTCCTATTATCATTGTGAAAACTCATTCATCGTGACTGTGACCTTTGACCTACATTCACCAAAATGTAATAGCAAATATTCTGGAAGGCCTCACGATTTGTCTGAAAATTTTATGGAAATTAGTCCAGTAGTTTTTGTGTAAAAATTGCTGACAAACCAACAAAAAAAAAACAAGAAAAAAAACAAAAACAAACAAACTCCACCCCCTCACACATATTTTACCTGATTTACCCTATATCTGATCATTATGAAAACACATTTTGATGACCTTGACCTTTGACCTACATTCCCACATATTTAATGGGGTCTATTCTGGACCATCTTACACATTTCCTGAAAGTTTTATGGAAATTGGTCCAGTAGTTTTTGCGTAAAGTTGCTAACAAACAGAAGGACAAACAAAAAAACACAAAAAAAAACAGGAACAACAAACCCCGCCCCCTTGTACATATTTAACCTGATTTGCCCTATCACTTATCATTGCGAAAACACTTTTTTTTTTTGGTGACTGTGACCATGACCTTTGACCTACACTCACCAACATTTAATGGAATCTATTCTGGAACACCTCACACCTACTGTAACAAACAAACATCTTTGTGAAATGAGGCAGTCGGGTACACAGTAACAGGAAGTAGTACAGTCCACAATTAAAAAAATATTTGTTCTTTTCTTTATAACATCCCAAAGTGCAGGTGCTGTTAAAGTGCAGAGGACAGTCTTTTCCAGGAACAGAACAGCACTGATGTTCTCAGAGGTTCCTTTGAGCCTATATGGTCCAGATGAACTGGACTAAAGTGAGACAGGAGGGATATCTGAATTTATATACATTATTAAAAACAACCTGCAACCTCTCTACTCTAAAACCCACAACTATAAACTACATAAAACCCAAACTATGTTATCTAAAACTCCCATTTAAACACCAATTAAATCTATAAACCCATAAAACCAATAAAACATTTACCCCCCATGCTCCCCTTCCTCAGTCCGGAACCTTCATAAGGCCCACGTTTCCCTCAGGACTCTTTTTTGCTGATGGACCTGGACACAAAGAACGGGTTAGTAGAAACAATTAAGACAGCCACAAAAACACTTTAAAATCCACAAACACACAAAACATAAACAAATTTGACTACAAATATTACACACAGGTTTAATCCAATTTATGTTTCTCTTTCCCTCGGGCCAAGCAGCCACCAATCACCTGCCTGGAGGAACATAAAAAAGACAATAATCAATAAAATACTGTTAAAACCAATTGTGTGCAATTATTCCTGTGCAAATTTGCCATTTAAAGTGTTGTGTGTGCCTTTCAGTGCCAAGTATGAAATTGAAAGTGTCCCAGTGAAAATGTTAAAAGGTGTCTGTGCTTGTACTTAACAAAGTACTGTTTGTTACATGTACAAATACTTCATTTACTGTGCATAAGTATAGTTTTAGGTATCTTTACTTGAGTACTTTTTACTTTTACTCCCTACATTTTTTTTTATAAGTACAGATGTACTTTATACTCTTTACATTCTCAGAATAGACTCATTACTTTTTCAAATGTGACAGTATGAAAAATAAGTAAATGAAACATTTGAAATGTTGACTTTATATATAATTAATAATTATTACTTTTTTTACACTTAATTTGGACTTTTTATCTCATAATTCTGAATTTTGTTGTCATCAATTTAACTTTTTAACCTAATTTTTTAAAAACTTTTTATCGATTGATTTAGATTTTTTTTAAATCTCATAATTATGCTTTTTTTTTAAATCTCCTATTTATGATTTTTTTCATAAAACCCACTAAACTGAGTACCATGATCCAATAAAACACATCATCTGCACAGTAGAATAGAATACTTGTGACATTTTTCTGTTTTTTTCCCCCTTAAATAAGTATTATTTCATCCATAGGAAAAAAATTTAAATAAAAAGCAGTTTTACTTCTTACTTTATCACAATTGAGAATTTCTTCTTTTTTACTTTTACTTCAGTAAAGGAGTTGAATCAGTACTTCTACTTTTACCAGAGTATTTTTTTCACACAACTATCTGTACTTCTACTTAAGTACAGAATGGTAGTACTTTCAGAGCCGGAGGTACAGAGGACTCTGATTGGACAGAATGAACGCTTAACATTTGGATGTTTTTGGGTCCAGTTATTGTTTTTCTTTTGTTTCAACTATCAATATGGAAGGACAGTTACATCCGATTTTTGCATTTAATTTTGTAATAATTACAAAGCAGCAGCTCGAATCAACGTACTAAATCCGGCAGCGTGTAATAAATGCATCAACGTCATTGTCGCGGCGAACTTCCGCTGCGCAACAGCCGTTCAGCGTGCACGCACGTCCGTGCATCAGCTGTTTAATATAAACACACTCACCTGCGAGCAATCAGGTATAAATAGGTTCACACTGGCCAGTCAACGGCATGCACCAAGTCAGCGGAGACGCCCAACAGAGCAGAGCTTGAAAAAAACTTTGAAACCTACTCCACCAAACCAACTGTGCAACCAACCAAAGAGACTGAACGGACAGCCGGTGAGCTTGCTTTTATTTCATTTACATGTGGAGTGATCTGAATTAAGACAGCGGGGCTTTAAGACGGGGCTAGATGTTTTTGTAGCGCACGTTGAACATGTAAATACTCACGGGGTGTTGTATTAAATTGTTCACTAAAACGTACGTTGTTTGACTAGTAGATGCTGGTGGGGCTTGTTTGTAGTTTGTTTATCCCGGGGTGGAGGCGGTCCTAATTAATATGCATTTGATGCGCAGACGCTGTCTTATTCAATCATTCTGCGAGTAAGATGTGTATCTTTCTGTTTGCTAATCTGCATATGGTGGAAATGGACTGTTTTTACTGCAAGTGTTATATTCATAATTGGTAATTGTAAATTGGTATATTTAAAATGTAATTGTGTTTCCTGGTCAGAATAATTGTCTACTTCACTGGTATTTTGTTATTTAAATAATTAATTGTGCTCCCTGGTATTTAATATGTATTTTATATGCATATTCATGATTAATTTACAAACTTCCTATAACTTAAAAAGTAGAGTGTATTTTTCTACATATATTTATTGGTAAATAATTTATTCCAATTTCATTGATTATACTTGACTTAGATGTGCAACATGTTAAATGTATGGTGCTTTTGTTTTTTGAAGGTTTTTCACCTAATGAACTGACTGCTAATGAGCACTAATCACCTGCAAATGTCCTTGTAAATAACACAAAGTGCAAAAGGAAAAATAAAAGGAAAAAAGAAGGAGTAACTGCCTAACTGTCTGGTCATTTGAGTGGAACCCAGTTAAAAGTTCATCTTTGGTTAAAACCCTTTTAAGTGTGGGAAAAGCACAAAAGAACTGAAACACTTAACAGTGAAAAACCGCTGTGTAAAACCCCAACTGGATGGAAAAAGCCCCATCCAGCCAGACGGAAGAAATCAAGCCAGCCCAGCTGCGTCCAACCCAGCCCAGCCCGCCTGCCGCTGCATCCAAGCCAGCCCAGCCCAGCCCGCCTGCCGCTGCGTCCAAGCCGGCCCAGCCAGCCCGCCTGCCGCTGCGTCCAAGCCAGCCCAGCCAGCCCGCCTGCCGCTGAATCCACACCCAGTCCTCCTGCTGCCGCAAAGTCGAGCCAGACGTTCTTCGCAAAGCCAAAATGGACGAATCAAAGTCTCTCCAACAACTGAGAAGAGAGAGAACAAGCGCCAAACAACGGTTTAGCCGACAAGCAAATTCACTCCTGAAGGGATGTAAAAAAATGTCGGCAGAAGAACTGATGGAAGCCTTTCGCAAGGTCACAGTCGAGGCCGAGAAGGTAATGGAGGCAAACGAGGAGGTGGAAATCTTCAGTGAGGAGGCAGAGCTTGAAGCTACTGCTAAAGCGGACATCAGCACAGACATAAGTAAAACGATGGAGGAATGTGAACGAAAGCTGGAGGAAGTGGAGGCTATTGTCCAGAAAGTCTTATGGCAAGGTTTTGGCTGCGATGAACTCTGTCTTGCCCTAAATGCAGCTGAAAAGGAGTGCAAGCAACTGTCTCAGAGCAAACATGATCTCAAGCTGGAAGTTTACGAACTAATGCTCGGCAACCTTGAGCGGCTGGTGAAGTTGGCAAAAGACACCATGCGCCAGTGGACTCGCTGGGTCCCAGAGCAGGAGCGGCCTGACTTCCAGGAGCGCATCAGGAGTATGGAAGGTTTACTGCTGGAGCTAACCTCTGGGAAAGCTGGCCTTCTGCAAACAAGGCTGGTCAGCAAGCCCTCCGTGGAACCGGCACATCAGTCAGCTGCTATCAAGCTGAAACCAACAGCACTCCCACGCTTTGATGGCAACAAGCGAAACTTCTACCTCTGGAGAGAAGAATGGGAGGCTCTTCAACAGCAAGGGGAACCGACCGGCTCCAAGGAGGTCAAGAAGATCCAGCTGTTGGGCAGCTTAGAGGACAAGGTTGCAAGAAATCTTCGTCTGTCAACATACGGGACAGCAGAGGAGATCTTCCGTGTCCTCGAGAACAGGTTTGGAAATAAAATGGCAATCATACTGGAAATCCTCGAGGAACTGCAGGCACTGCCACCAGTAAGGAGTCACCAACCTAGAAAAATTGTGGATTTGATACAAATTGTGGAGAAGGCCCTGTGTGACCTCATGAGACTGGGAAGCACTGGCGCTCTGAAGAACCCACTCATCACAAAGTCCCTGGAAAGCAAACTACCAGAGGGCTTAAAGAAGGAGTGGCTGGTTCATGTGTCTGACAAAGACTCCTCCCCTGAAGACAGGTTTGACATGCTGCTCAAATTCCTGAGAAGCCAGGAGAGGATTTATGAGCAACTGGACCAGCTTAAGGACGAGGACCCCAGCAGGAGAGAGCGAGAGGCAAGAATCCCACAAAAGCATGCACGCACAAGGGCCACCAACTCCCAGAGCTCCGAAGCTTCCTGCGTCGTCTGTGGAGAGAGGGGCCACAGACGAAAGCTCTACTACTGCAAACAATTCAAAACTCTGAATGTACGAGAAAAGAAGGAAGCAGTCAAGAGGATTGGTGCTTGCGAAAGGTGCCTCGAGGTTCATGACGATGATGCAGAGTGCAAGACCACCTTCCTGTGCAAAAATGAGAGGTGTAAAAATGCTCAAGTCCCAGGTCACCACTACCACCTCTGTCCCAAGGCTGGAAGCAAGGAAGATGGGCCAAGGAGGCCAAAACCCAGTCCAGCTGGAAGCGTATGGAAAAAGGGCACAGAGGCCCAGGAGGAGTTCCTTACAAGCCTGCCTCATGACCTTGCTCAGCAATGTCGCAACGTGTTCTGCAACACTGTGGCCGGGACATTCAACTCAACCATTTCAGAGAGGAGTCTGCTGTCAGAAAATGGCCTTGAAGAGTTTCCCGTTATAATGATGATCTTGGA
The DNA here is from genome assembly GCA_020466265.1 of Siphamia tubifer. NCBI lineage: Eukaryota > Metazoa > Chordata > Actinopteri > Kurtiformes > Apogonidae > Siphamia > Siphamia tubifer. The sequence goes on along the minus strand of CM035786.1, from coordinate 45,092,805 downwards.
AGTCACTGCAAATGCCGGCCAAAAGATTGGGACTTTAATAGACTTAGCATCTGACACAAACTACATCACTCATCAAGCCGCTGCCGAGTTGAGTTTGAGAAGTGAAGATGTAAAGCTCATGGTCCATGGAGTCGGAGGGATGCGAGTGACAGTGGAGACCAAGCGGTACCTCCTGAAAATCCGGGTCAAGACTGGAAAAGGAACCCTCAGATCTCACCAGCTCGTGTGCTATGGGCTGGACAGCATCGCAGAAGTCAATCGCCATGTGCCTGCAAAGATCCTGGAAAAGATATTCCCCGACATCCCTCCTCACGAACTAGTGAGGCCCACCAAAATCCAGCTGCTAATCAGCCACAAGGAAGGCCAACTTGTCCCTCAAAAGGTGCGCTCTATAGGTGACCTGATCTTGTGGGATGGTCCCCTTGGGAAAACGGTTGGCGGCTCTCATCCCGATCTGCGGGAAGAGGTCAAAGTTACAGCCCACGACTCCAGAACTCACTTCGCCCGCTCTATGCGCACTGCTGCGGCGGAGTTCAAAGAAGTCATCAAACACATCCTAGTGCAACCACCTCCACTCACCCAAGCTAGTACATCTGCTGCCAGTCGAGACTTCATGGACTGGTGGAAGTGGGATAGCATTGGGGCTGCGTGTGAGCCTAGGTGCGGTGGCTGCAGGTGCGGAAATTGCCAGCCTGGAGGGAAGGAGATGTCCATCTCTGAAGAACGAGAGCTGGAAAAAATTAAAAGTGGACTGTCATACATCGACCATGATCACCACAGCGAGAAACCCCATTGGCATGTAAAGTACCCCTGGCTGGAAGATCCGGCGACATTGCCAAACAACAGGAGAGCTGTCGAAGCAACGTTCCTGAGGACAGAGAAGCAGTTGGCAAAGGAGCCAAAATGGAAGGCGGCCTACAAAGCGCAAGTACACGAGATGGTGGAGCGAGGCGCTGCTCTCAAACTGTCTAAGGAAGACTTGGCAAATTGGACTGGACCTGTGTGGTACATCAGCCACTTAATTGCTCCAAACCCTCACTCTGTAACCACACCAGTCCGACTCGTCTGGAACAGTAGCCAGAGATTCAAGGGCCAGAGCCTTAATGACCTTCTCCTCAAAGGTCCAGACGTCCTCAATGACATTCGTGCTGTCCTCATCCGATTCCGGCAAGGGTCCTTTGCTGCACTCGGTGATATAAGAAAAATGTACAATTCTGTATGGCTTGAGGACCAAGAAGTACACCTGCATCGCTTCTTGTGGAGAGATAATGAGAATGAGGACATCCAGGAATATGCCATCACAAGGGTCAACATTGGCGATAAACCAGCAGGCTGTATTGCACAAGTCGCCATGCGAGAGACAGCCAATCTGCCAATATTTCACCATCTTGCAGAGGAGCGTCGAGTACTGGAGCAAGACGCCTATGTCGATGACATCTTGACTTCACATAATGACCAGCAACAGCTCAAGAAAATAACTACCAATGTTGAGCATATCCTGGAGGCCGGCGGATTCTACATGAAGCCATGGGTCTACTCCGGCCAAAGTGGGAGGTCAAAGTCTGGTGACCTTCCAAACAAAAAAGCAATGATGGTCCTCCCAAATCAACTCTCTGAGGAGAACAACAAAGCCCTGGGTCTTGGATATGACCCAGAAAGCGACAAGCTGCACTTAATGGTAGCAGTGAACTTCTCCAAAAAGAAAAGGAAAATAAGACTTGGAGAAAACCTGTCAAAAGAGGAAGTGAGAGCACAGACGCCAAATCCACTCACTCGGCGAGAGCTCCTCAGTCAAGTCTCCGGGTTGTATGATCCCCTTGGCCTTGCAACACCGGTCAAGCAGAAGGGAGCGATCCTGGTAAGAAGAGCTTTCCAGGAGGCAAAGGTCAGCTACAGTCCGGCAGAGGACACTTGGGATGCACCGTTGTCCGAGGGTCTTCGGGAAGATGCCATCTGCCTCTTTGAAGATTATGCTGAACTAAGCCAGTTGAAATTTACCAGAGCCTTGACACCGCTTGATCCATGTGCAAAGCCCTGCGGCATCACCTTCTCCGATGGCAGTGAGCGCTCCTACGGTGCTGTACTGTACCTACGGTGGGAGAGAAAGTGTGATGTCACTCTGCGACTGGTTGAAGCCAAAGCCAGGCTGACACCATTAGACCACAAGGGGGATGCGGTCAAGGCTGAGGTCTGCGGTGCAGTCTATGCTGCTCGTCTGAAAAAGCACTTCCAGAGGCACAGCAACATCCGGGTGGAGAAGTGGTATCACCTGGTCGACAGCCAAACAGTGCTGGGTGCCATCCAACGTGAGAGCTATGGCTACCAAACTTTCTTTGCCAACAGAATTGGAGAAATCCAAGGCAGTACGAATGTCCAAGACTGGTGGTGGATTCCCGGTCTTCTCAATGTTGCAGACATTATCTCAAGAGGGGCTAGTCCTAAGGAGCTGGATGAAGACACAGAATGGCAGCTGGGTCCCAATTTCCTAAGTCTCCCAGAGAATGAGTGGCCAGTAAAGTCTGCAAAAGATGTTGCTGTGGAAGCCAGAGAAAACCTCATGCGCATCCAGAAAAAGGCATTTGTTGCTGTGCTAACCCGAGCTGGAGAAAAGAAAGAACCTACTTTGAGCCCTGAAAATCTGCACAGGCCTCCTACTGGCACTGAAGTGGCAAGCCTGATGGACATCCGGCGGTTCAGCAGCCTAACCAGACTGGTAAAAACACTTGCACTTGTCTGGAGGGCTGCCAAGAATTTTCTCCACGACAGAGCCCGGGGAGAACCAAAGTGGGAGGCAGTCCAAATGGCTGGCACAGTCACTGTAGCTGAGAGAGAGGATGCCTTCCGAGACCTGTGCCTCATGGCACAAAAAGGAACAACCTTCCCCAGCACCACAACAGACCGGCTGGTCGTGTACAGAGACGAGGCCAGTGGGCTGTTGCTGTGCGGCGGTAGGATCCAACACTACAGAGAGAGTGGCCAAACTGTTCCACTGGTCCCCTTTGACTCCTGGCTAGGAACTCTGTTGGCACGCCAGAGTCACCATAAAGGCCATGAAGGAGTTGCTGGAACCCTGCTCAAAATGCGACAACAGGCTTGGGTCGTGCAGGGCAGGAGGCTGGCTCAAAAGGTCGTCGATCAGTGTGTCCACTGCCGAAAGGCCAAAGCTCAAGTCTGCCAACAGGTGATGGGTGACCTGCCAATGGAAAGATCAAGACCTGCTGCGCCATTCCAGTTCATGTCTGTAGACCTATTTGGTCCTTATCTGGTGAGAGGTGACGTGAAAAGAAGAGTCTCCATGAAAGTCTGGGGGGCAGTCTTCTGCTGCATGGCAAGCCGGGCCCTGCACATTGAACTGGTCAACAGCATGTCTACAGAAAGCTTCCTAATGGCCTACCAAAGATTCACTGCCATCAGAGGCCATCCCACCAAAGTCTGGTCAGACCCTGGAACAAACTTCATTGGTGCAAAGTCTCTGCTGGAGGACCTATACACTTTCCTGAGCAACCAAGACACAGCATGCCTAGAAGAGTATGCTGCAAAGAACGGGACAAGCTGGTCATGGAAAATCCACCCCGCGGATTCACCACACCGGAATGGAGCTGCTGAGGCTGCTGTAAAGGTTGCAAAAAGAGCTCTTCAAAGTTTAAGCACGCCCACAAACCTTACCTTCAGTGAATTCCTCACAGCTCTCCAGATGGCAGCCAATCTGGCAAATGAGCGGCCCATCGATGCAAGAGTCCAGAGCCGGGAAGATAGTGTCCAGTATGTGACCCCTAACTCACTCCTCATCGGCCGAGCATCTCACCGTGGTGACTTCAAGTCATTTAACTTCCAGAACTACCCATATAAACGGCTCCAAGAGATCCAAAGCCAGGTCAACGACTTCTGGAAAGCATGGTGCCAGCTAGCGGGTCCAAACCTGTTTGTCAGGTCCAAGTGGCACACCAGAGCAAGAAATGTTTCTAGTGGTGATGTTGTTTGGCTCTGTGATCAGAATGCCTTGAGAGGGCAGTTCAGACTTGGCCGAGTCGTCAGTGCAGCTCCAGACCCAAAGGGCATCGTGAGGGATGTTGAAGTTCTTGTCACCCCAGGCACATCCGTCTCAGTACACCCTCAGCAAGCAGCCCTCCACTCTTCAGCCCCTGGTGACCGTAAAGAGAAATCCAAAGGCATGGTACTACGCAGAGATGTCAGACGTCTTGTAGTACTCCTACCTGTAGAAGAACAGTGCCCCTAGTGATCAAGATGTTCGCCTTTCAATCTTGCAACCTTCCTGTTCAAGAACAGAAAGCTTGAGTGGGAGGTGTCGCGGCGAACTTCCGCTGCGCAACAGCCGTTCAGCGTGCACGCACGTCCGTGCATCAGCTGTTTAATATAAACACACTCACCTGCGAGCAATCAGGTATAAATAGGTTCACACTGGCCAGTCAACGGCATGCACCAAGTCAGCGGAGACGCCCAACAGAGCAGAGCTTGAAAAAAACTTTGAAACCTACTCCACCAAACCAACTGTGCAACCAACCAAAGAGACTGAACGGACAGCCGGTGAGCTTGCTTTTATTTCATTTACATGTGGAGTGATCTGAATTAAGACAGCGGGGCTTTAAGACGGGGCTAGATGTTTTTGTAGCGCACGTTGAACATGTAAATACTCACGGGGTGTTGTATTAAATTGTTCACTAAAACGTACGTTGTTTGACTAGTAGATGCTGGTGGGGCTTGTTTGTAGTTTGTTTATCCCGGGGTGGAGGCGGTCCTAATTAATATGCATTTGATGCGCAGACGCTGTCTTATTCAATCATTCTGCGAGTAAGATGTGTATCTTTCTGTTTGCTAATCTGCATATGGTGGAAATGGACTGTTTTTACTGCAAGTGTTATATTCATAATTGGTAATTGTAAATTGGTATATTTAAAATGTAATTGTGTTTCCTGGTCAGAATAATTGTCTACTTCACTGGTATTTTGTTATTTAAATAATTAATTGTGCTCCCTGGTATTTAATATGTATTTTATATGCATATTCATGATTAATTTACAAACTTCCTATAACTTAAAAAGTAGAGTGTATTTTTCTACATATATTTATTGGTAAATAATTTATTCCAATTTCATTGATTATACTTGACTTAGATGTGCAACATGTTAAATGTATGGTGCTTTTGTTTTTTGAAGGTTTTTCACCTAATGAACTGACTGCTAATGAGCACTAATCACCTGCAAATGTCCTTGTAAATAACACAAAGTGCAAAAGGAAAAATAAAAGGAAAAAAGAAGGAGTAACTGCCTAACTGTCTGGTCATTTGAGTGGAACCCAGTTAAAAGTTCATCTTTGGTTAAAACCCTTTTAAGTGTGGGAAAAGCACAAAAGAACTGAAACACTTAACAGTCATGTATATGTGTCATCGCAACAACACCAGGAGCATGTGCAGAATGATAAGAATAATGTTAAAGAGGAATTAACTGTTTCCATGACAGTTGAATTATCAAATTTAGAATGAACCCTCCATGGGACTTAAGACATTTCAAATTGCTCTTATTTGTTCAAATTATTAATTTTTTTTTATAAACAGTTAGTTCGTTTATATAAAGATTTTCCTGTTTTTACACTAAAGCAAATATAAAATCTGTCATTTTCATTATTTATAGCTAATAATGATCATATTTTACTGCTATGACTCAATTCAGATCAAATTATTCTATATGTAAAACCTGATTTAAAATCATTTTTACAACATTATTAATATCTTCTATGTTATTCATACTATGGGCCAGATTGGACCATTTGAGGGGGCCGAATTTGGTCCCCGGGCCTTATATTTGACACCTGTGCTTTAGATGTACCAGACTGGTTTGAGGAAAAAAAAAAAAAAAGTGCAGGTCCACCTCCAGCAGGTTCAGAGACAGTGATAGCCAGAAGGGAAGCAGGGGATGATGGGAGGATGGAGGTAAAGCGGTGGGAGAGTGGTGTTGTAAGGCCGCTGATGGGGAACAGATGGAGGGAACAGGGGGTTGTGATTAGTGCTACATGGGGACCGGGGCCTCTGCCGCAGCGCTCACTGTCTACTGCTGGTTGGCCCTGAGGCGGAGTCCTCACTGCTCGCCACCCACCATCACCATCACCCCCACACACACACACACACACACACACACCCACCCCCCACTCCCACGGCACTACCGGCACTGGCCACAGAATCCCAGCATGCCTGCCTGTGCAACACTGAAAACCATTTCTCAACATTCTGGTCCTGGCATAAACAAGATGTCCCGTTGGCATGGAAGCGTCCCTGAAGGAATTACATGGCTGGTGTCATCCATGTTCCTGCATGTGCCAGAGGAGTCTGGAATTTACCCACAGACTGGCTTTATTAGGATACGACACAGCGATCCACCGATAGGGATGTTTTTGGGGCCGATACCAAAACTCTTTTTTTTTTTTTATATTAACCTGAGATGATGATCGATACATATTTCTATGTCAATATTTGGAACCGATAATTATTTTTTTTTCTCTGTCAAATGAAAACTAATGTCAGAAAGTCTCCTTTAATCCTCTTTGGGACTACATCATTTATAAATGACGCTTAAAAAAAGAGCTTAAAACCAGTGGCCATGTTTCTTTCAGTTAAGATTTATTTCAGTTTTACTCAATTTGCTTCACGTCAAAATTGGACAAAACAGGAAACGCCTGTTATCTGTTTTTTTCTATTATTAATTTAAAGACAAAAAGGAAAACACACCAATATCAGTTTTTTTCATTTTGGTTTTGGGAATAAATAATGAAAAAATGTGTTGTTTGTGCATCGAAAAATGAATAAACAAATAATACATAGATTCACAAGCGTCTAAACAATCATATTGAAGCACACATTTGAACGAATGTCAAATTGAACTCACTGCACTGCTTTTGATTTTCATGCGCTGTAGATTTTGAAAATACAAATACACTCAAGAATAAGTTAAATAAACTCTCTAAGTGTTGATTTAACACTGCAAAATTTACTGTGTGGGGCTTGCACCACATTTCATTTGTAGTCGTCCATTCAATCTTATGTTCTTCAACTTTTCAGAATTCATAACTATTTTTATGTATTTTTTCATTATTTTAGAATCATTCTGAAATTAAATATTCAAAGTGTTTTTTCAGTCAAACATTTTCATGGATACATGTATTTATGAAATGAACAGTGTCATCCCTCTGGTAAAAAAAACACTTTTTCTGAAAATAATATAACACCATTTTGAAAATTTGGCAGCCATACTTGGACCATGTTGTTGCGTCTCTCGCACCAAGTACGTAATGTATCTGTGCTGATCTTGTGTCCTGACTGCTTTTTATGTTTTTCAAATGATCATTTTGTTGTATATTGCTGGTATCCCATGTACACAGTTTGGTATTTAAAAAAAAACCAAAAAAACACTGAAAATAAAGTATTATAATATATTGTTCATGTATAATGAAGCCATTGTTCTTTAATCAATTGTTTTTTACATTAAGAATTCATGAAAAAAAAATGTATAGCGTAATACACAGTAAATTTTGCAGTGTTAAATCAACACTTAGAGAGTTTATTTAACTTCTTCTAGAGTGTATTTGATCCCATTGTCTCCAAATTAACTCTCTAAGTGTTGATTTAACACTGCAAAATTTACTGTGTAGGAAAAAAGTCATTTATAAATAATTGTACCCCAAAATCAAGGTCAAAGGTCAATTTTGTAGTGAGCATAGGACATTTACTTTAGGGCTTAATACACTTAAAATCAAAGGTCATTCATTTTTTTAATGAATTTCCTTAATAAGTCACATAGAGGGTTAATTACACTTAGAAAATATAAAAGGTGAAAGTTAAATTAATCACCTCCTTTTTTTACCTGGCCCTCCTAAAAGGGAGAGGGGTATTATTTTTCAGTCAGTTTGTGTGTTTGCATGCTTGTTTGTAAGCAGCTTTAAAGCTTCAAAACCTAGTCACCAAAAATGTGTCTTCACAATAATATTAGATATTAGATCATATAGATAGATAATAGATAATAGGCCCCTTTTCTCTGTCATTTATTGCCCCCTCTTTTCTTTTTTTTTCCTTTTTTGTTTTGTTTTGTTTTTTCCTTTTTTCTCTTCCATTTTCCTTTTATCTTCTTTTTCCTCCACCTATCAGTAAAACATGGCAGACAAAAAAGACCATATCCACCAATGTAAAAGACTGATACTAATACAAGAAAAAACAACAAAATATCGGCCTGACAAATCGATCAGCTGATATAATTATCACTGCACTTTACAACTAATATGGCCTTTATCATTTATCATTTTCATTATGTATTATTAGCTGCATTTCCATTACCCTTGGAAATTTGCAAAATGTAAATATCGCTATAAAAACACCTGAATTCCGAAAAAACACTCAAATATCACTAAAAACTTTTCACGCTTTCATGAGGTGGTTTTTCACACGTTTCGATATTGTAATATATCGCAAAAGTGCAATGGAAACACTTTTTCCGCAATTATATGTCACAGAATGTGACGTACATGGTCACATGATCACTTCTCTTGGAGTGAAAATGGCAGCCGCAGTCACTGTAACCATAACAACCATTGGCTGCTGGGACGCAACAGCTAAGGCAGTCCTGATCACACTCTAGGAGTGATGATCAGGGTGATTCCTACAGTAGACACAGTAAAAGTTATTTTTTAAATGTATTATTATTATTATTTCTTTTACAGATAAATATATTCTCTGTTCTGTAAAGTGTCAAGTGGAGCACTATGTAAAAAGCACTACATACATTTATAATTAGTTGTTAAGTGCTGAGCATATTTACACTTAATATTTTAACCTAACAATGTAGGGACCACATGTACAGACCCTTATAACCTTAACTAGCTGGTTTGTTTGACATATTAGTGTATTTAAAGAGTACGCCAGAGACTTTTACCGACGAGATAATTAGCCGATTCATTTGTGCTAATGCTATTACATGCTAACTCGCGGTTGTCATTTAAAGTCGTCTGAAGCATATTTACACTTAATATTTTGAACTGAGAATGTAGGGACCATATGTACAGACCATTATAACCTTTACCAGCTGGTTTGTTTAACATGTTGGTGACTTTAAAGAGTTCGGCAGGGACTTTTATTGATGACAGAATTAGCCGATTCATTCATGCTAATGCTATCAGGGTGATGGCCAATCTGAAGGTCCAAAGGTGACAGCAGTGAAATCTCATGGGATGGTATTTCACGAAAGTTACAACGCTCCTGCCTAGAACATCAATGGAAACTCATTCAAAGCGTAAATATACTATGTTGAAATTTTAGGAATATTGATAAATGTTTTGCGAAAAACTGTCATGGAAACGCAGCGAGTGTCTTTTTCACTCTTCAGTCTTTCTTGTCCCATGCAGTGCTGACTCCTCTGGCAGCTTCCATTCAACCATCACTCAGCGAAGCACAATTTCTGCCCGAGTCTCAGCCGGCCGAATTAGGGTAACTGGAGCTGCTCTAGATTGTAATCAAAGCCAAAATAATGAGCGCAGGACAAAGAGCGTTGCTATTACTCCGGCTAGCTGGCTTAACATTTCTGTCCGTCAGTTTTTCTATCTCCCTCTCCCACAGAAACACAAACAAATAGCAGAGCAGAGGGAGGGAAAAGAGAGGATGGATCAAGCCTGTAAAGCCAAGAATAAAGCAGAAAGACAGAAAGAGCTAAACAGAGGAATAGAGAAAGTAGAAGCAGCAGCAGGCCTGTACTAGTCTGCACAGCCAGGGACTCACAAATGAACTAATCACCTGAGGGGATTCTGCTCAGCTTACTTAAATAACCAGTACGTTAAACACACATGCTTCACAGACATTCTGCTCTATACTACGGTTGGAAATCTTAGATTGCATTCAGACTGTAGGCAAATCTGGCCGAAATGCAACTTTTTTTTGCTGCCATTTGACCTGTATCTGATCTGTTTAAGGACACTCTGAACACCACAAATCACATTTTTAACCCTTTGGTGCATGAATTATGACGACCTTAGGGTATTGATAGGTTCACCTCATTAACTTAATATCAAACAACACAGGAGAAGGAACAAAGAGAAAATAGCTGCGTTTCCATTACCCTTGGAAATTTACAAAATGTAAATATCGCTATAAAAACTGGCAATGGAAACACCTGAATTTCAAAAAAACACTAAAATATTGAAAAAAAAGTTTTCATGAGGTGGTTTTTCAGATGTTTCGATATTCTAATATATTGCAAAAGTGCAATGGAAACACTTTATATATATATATATATATATATATATATATATATATATATATATATATATATATACAGGATGTGGCTACATAGTCACATGATCACTTCTCTCGGAGTGAAAATGACTGCCTGTAACCATAACAACCATTGCTGCTTAAAATTTGTTAAGTGCCGAGTATACTTACACTTAATATTCCCACCTGACAATGTATGGACCACATGTACAGACCCTTATAATGGTGGTTTGTTTTACACATTAGTGGCTTTAAAGAGTTCGCCAGTGACTTTTACTGACGAGAGAATTAACTGATTCATTCATTCTAATCTCAGGGTGATATTGCGGTCAAGTGATTGGAAGCTCCGAAGGTGACAGCAGTGAAATGTCGTGGGATGATATTTCACGAGAATTATGACACTCCTGCCTAGAACAACCATCAATGGAAACACGTTCAAAGCGCAAATATACTTTGTCGAAATTTGAGGAATATCGATATTGTTTTGCGAAAAACTGTAATGGAAACACAGCTACTGAGACAGTTTCGATAACTCATGTATGGGAGAGCTAGGCCAGAACAAACAAACTGACTTAGACATCCCCCTTTATTAAAAAAACAGGAGTCCCTGTACGTATGTACGTCACATTAAGGGGTGGGGGAATCAGCAATCACACAACAGTCAAACAATGAATGAACACATTCAGGATCTCCTTCAAGGACATCTCTATCTGTTGGTTTCCACTTCTTCTCTCAATGTAACACTTCATGGCGCCGCAGGTGTGGACTCCTTATCTTCGTGGATATTCACACACATTCTTTCCCACGTTTGGGCAAAATCTAGGAGAAACAGAACACAAAAAGTCACTGCACAGAAAACAGCATTATAACAATTAAAACAAATGTACATAAATGCTATAGTGCACATATATCTTATGGGAGTACATGAATGTGGCAATTAATATGCGCTGGTTCTAACAGATATGTTTACACAAACCGATTTTTAATATGCATATTTTTTTAAGCCCCATTTAAAAAAAAAAAATTGTGCACACAGTACCATTTTTCTTTTCTTTTTTTTTTTTTACTGAGCCGCATAAATACGCAATCAAGAGCTGTTACATTTTTCCCTCCCTTCCTCTAGGACAACAACGCCATTCATGACATTCTCCCACCGGACAACTGTCCACCCTGGTCAGACCCAAAATCGTCAACTTTGGTGGTGCGGGCGCACTCTTTGATCAAGAAGATGCACAGTTGCTGACCTCTGAACCCTGATGCGTCTGCTGGTCTATGACTTGGATCAGCTTTATTTTAAAAAGAAAACTTGCAAATATAATAATTCTTAATAAATTAATGTGTTTCCATATTTACCAAATGTACGATGCTGCTCACTGTGGCACGAAATTAGCCTAACTCTATTTTGGTCTCTTTATACACAAACGCAAAACTAAGTTTCACTTTTGTTTTTATAAAGATGCGTTTTCAGAGGAAAAAACTCTGTTTGTGTGTGAATGACAGGCACGTTTTCAAAAATAAACAGGCCCTTAATCAAGATTTTTGTCCAAAGTGATTTTATTCCTCTTCAGGCTGAGAAAATCAATATGATTGAAATCTTTTTAATTACCCAATTTTTTAAATGGAGTTACAAAAATATCCACTCAGAGTAAACATGTGTTTACGCTTTGAAGCAAAGAAACGTGTATTTAAAACACAATATCAGAACACTATGAAATAAAACATCTTAAATGCAGTTTTTGTTTAAGAAGACACTGTTATATAAAGTCTAATAACAAACAACAAGTAATTCATTTACACCAGTGGTTCTTAAATCTGGGCTTTGTGGCCCAGTGTCCTACATGTTTTAATAAAATAATAATAATAATTTTTAGATAAAAATGTTTACACTTTTTTAATTTAAATAAACTATCTGTATTTTATATCTTGTACACTGTTAATGTAGAAGTTGTTAAGTACATTTTACAAGTGAGGTTTAATTAAAAAAAAAAATTTTTGGATTACTCAAACAATTTAAAGGTGTCATTCCGCTAAAAAATACTTTTCCACGCTCCTTTTGGAATCTGATGGGTCACCTGAGTTACTAGCACATGCTGTGTGGTGTGTCACCTCCACTGGCTCTATTTCCCATTCATAGAAAACAACAGAGAAACGAGTGCCTCAGAAAAAATCTGTCCACTACACGTCATGAGGACATGGGTGTCACCCACTGCAGCAGTAGCATTAGCATTAGCATCTATAAGAGAAGATGGCGCCACAGTAGCTGCTGCACAAACAGGAAAAAAATGGCGGATCAAACTGGTTCATGTGCTCTCTGTGGAAATAACACATTGTTTTTTTGCCCTTTGTCTGTTGTCAGTGTGTCGTACTTGTCAAGTCCTAGTCAGTTTTTACGTTCTTGTCTTAGTCTAGTTTTTATTAAATTGAGACAAAGGCCCTATCCCATTTCTCCCCCTAACCCTAAAATTTCCCCTAACCCTAGATTTTGCGCGTTCATGTGTAGGGGTAGGGTGTCCCATTACCTAGGGGAGCAAGTGGGAGTGCGATTTTGCCCTTAAAATCAACCCTTAAAATGTAGTGAGGTTGGTTGCGGACTTCGTTTTGAATGGAAGATGAAATTACCCATGTTACCTTGTCAAGCTAGCGGTAATGCTAACGTTAATGTTATAAATCGCCAACTATTGAAGAAAAAATACATCAAAATATTTAAATAAATCAACATACCTGAGACAAGACTGAAAGGCAAAGTAGACGGCGAATGCGTCTTCTGTTTGCCGCATTTCTTCTCTGCGCATCCCGAAGGTAAATAAACAGAACCAACACAACAGGTAACACAGCTGGGACCGGCATTTGTCCTCCGTGTAAATAGTAGTCAGCTGCTGTCAGTCTCGCGGAGGGGTGGTTTCATATTTGGCGGGGTAGACTTGTCAGCGTGTGACGTGAGCACGTTTGTTACGTTCACTTCGCAAGTGGTGTCCCATTTTCAGGGGGAATTATTTCCCCTTGATGAGTGGAATTTACTTTTTAGGGCACTTAAAACCAAGTGGAAGTCTTAAGGGGGAGAAATGGGACGGGGCCAAAGTATTTTGTTGGTTTCTTCTTCTTTGTTTCTTTTCTGTGTAGAGAAAATAAATAATTGTAGTTCTTCACGTCTGGCTTATTGGTTCCATGCTGAGAGTGTCCTTAACATTGTGACATTTTCTCAGAAATTCTCATATTTATGACTTTTTGTTTCACTTGTCTCAATTGCTTTTTTTTCACAATTATGCATTTCTCATATTTATGATTTTATCTCACAATTTTGAACTTTTAACTTATTCATTTTCTAAAAATCACATATTAGGGATTTTTTTTTAAATCTCATAATGATAATGTTTTAGCTCAATTGTGACCCCCCCCCCCCCTCCCCATTTTCCCCCTATTTTGTCTACACAGTAATTCACTTTTAACCCTTAGATGCATAAGTGGCGTTAAAACTTACCCCAGTGTTAGTTTTGTCATAAAATCTTTATTATTTTACATTTATATTGACGAATCTTCCATGTATTCCTCAAACAGGGTGTGTTTTATATGGTCTCATTTGGATTTGGAAGTTATTTTATATTTTGCATCAAAGAGTGTTCAATATTTGAAGTATTGCCCCCACTGACAACGCAAGCTACTGTATGGATCGGTGCGTCGCGTATCATAAGTTGAGGGGATGTGTTTTCCTACGCATCGGCTGCCATTATACGTCATTATGTAGCTTTGTGTAACCTTGCAGCCACGTAGGCATAACAATCCATTGACTATGTTTGAGCCCTGAAGGTTCAGATCAGCTGTTTGTCGTTTGTATTTTGAACAAATTAGTGATTGTACTTGATGTGGTTATTTTATCTGAAAGTGACTGATATCTTCTGATGTGTGAGAATCTCTGTGGTCAAACTACATTAGGTCATGTGACATTTGAAACAGGTTTGGATAGTTTGCTTAACATTTTTGACTGACTACTTCCGGCCTATATGTGGACCCTTGGAAGCTCAAAGGATTAATGTGTGGATTTTACCAGACCTAATTATATTCTATGACAGAAAGAATAAGAATAAAGAACAGTATGTTTTTGCTGTAGTTGAGTTTTCAGGTCCTTCACTTGGGGTTGTTTTATATATGCAAAGAGCGTACAGAATAAATATACTTATAACATTTTCATAATTTAATGTTTAATCTGTTCTGTTGAAACACTGAACTTTTATTCTATTTAAGGTTATGATATGACACTAAGTAAAAATGAACAAAATAAGCAATAACTCCCACAATCTTAGATCCCAGATGTGGTTTTACTTTGCTTCATCTTTTTTTTTTTATTATTTAGTTCCATCTGTTACATCAATTCAATTTTCTTTTTCCTGTTACTGTTCCATTCATTTGTGTTGAAACTAGTGTAGATGTTCTGAAGGCAAACTGTGTTGCAAAGTAATAATAATAATAATAAAAATAATAATTAATAATAAAACCAAATGAATTAATCTCTTGAAATTCATTAACCCTGAGGAGTCCTGGATATGCTGGTGCATCCTGGTGACGTGTACGATTTAAGACGACAGCAGCAGTGAGAAAGAGCCTCTGAAACTTACATTAGTTTGGACAGTGCACATGAAATAAAACCTAATACTGTCAGGTCAATCATGCAAATGTAAAACCTTCGTTATGAGACACTATAAAAACTGAATTTTACAGCCATAGTGTCATTACATGCAGTGCAGTTAGAGATGGTACAAATGGTGAAAAATAGTGAATTTATTTCTGTTTTAGAGCAAAATAAGTGATTTATGAGAAATTTTATGAGACCTGATTGTTTGTATATAGTTGTAATAGTTTATAGTATCATATCTATAGTTGTAATAATATATTCTATATATAGATGTAATAGTATATTACCTATAATTGTAATAGTATATTCTATACTTTTCTGGTTGTGAAAATTATTAATTGTATATTCCATCATATTGTGACACCAGATTATTTTTTAAATACTTAATTATACTTTTCCCCAAAAATGCCTGAAGTATTGCCTGCATTTCATTTAAATACTGGTATATAACTTTATTTACTCAATTTACAATGATTGTTTTGAGCTTTCTCTCTCTCTCTCTCACTGTACACACACACACATATGTATATATATATATATATATATATATATATATATATATATATATATATATATATATATATAAAAAGTTGTGTGTGTGTGTTCTGGTTAAAAGCAGTACAAAATCTGATTTTTTTTTCCCTACGCAGATTTCATATTTTAGTTTGATTTTAATTTCACTTTGTCAAAACTGCATATCAAAAGAAAAAAAATAATAACTAAAGTCACACAGGTGAGGCTGTGCTAAGAAAATTGCTATATAAGTGTCTTGACTTAAAAAACTCTTTTTAATGACAGATAAAATCAGACAAAATCAAAAGTATTGAAAATGGGTGAAATAGTCAAAAACCTCAATAACAAACCTACTTTGAAAATGTACATTGTAGTAACCACAGATATTTGTGATAAAATGTGCAAAGTATAAACACTTAAGTCTATATATTATTATGTACCTTTATTCACACTTCTGGAAACAGGAAAATGCTACAAGTGGTTTATAACATGAGTAAAATGATAAATGATACATGAAGCCGTTGGTCATTAAATGTGTTTTATCTCTTTTTCAGTTTCACTCCATAAAGCATTTTCAGAAAGAAAAAAAAAAGTTTCCTTAAATTTGTTTGAGAAGAACAACAACCCACTGTACAAGGACAAGGGAATTGAGAGGGGAATTAAAATTACAATACCTACATGCCCAGCTGCCCGAGTCAAATTGCTTGGCTGTTATATTCCTCTCTATGCAATATCCTCCCATTGAACTCACACTAATAATGAAAGTGTCCCTGGTGAAGGGATTTCTATGTGGACGCCACAGAAATTGGAATATAGGGAATAGATATATGACTGCACCCACTTAAATAGACTAAGGGCCCTGCTATTCCCCAACCACAGGCACTTACGTTGCTACTTTTTCATGTTGTTCTTTGGAAATGATGGTAGATATTGTTGCCAAGTACTGAATGTGAAATAACCCGAGCAATATGAGGAGTACATCTGTAAATGTCTTTCAATATTAGAAAAAATATATATATAAAAAAAACGGGTCGCAGGCACAACAAGCCCCACGCTTCACAAACATTGTAGCTCTAAATGGACATCTCCTAACTTCTAAGGTTTGACCTTTCAAGGTTGCTCAAGGTCAAAGGTCATGATACCATTTTGGAGCCTACATATAGTTTCCTATCTATCAGCAATAGTAACAGACTACTTATCGCTATTATTTTATAGAGTTATAGCCATTTTAAATCATGTGACCTTGACTTTGACCTTTCATGGTCACTCAAGGTCAAAGGTTATGATGCCATTTTGGAGCCTACGTGTAGTTTTCTATCTGTCAACAGTAGTGACTGAGTACTTATCACCATTCTGTTTGGATTATTTGAATGACCATTTTAAACCATTTGACCTTGGCTTTGACCTTTCAAGGCCAAATATCATAATGCCACTTTGAAGCCCATGGCAGGTTTCCTATCTGTTAATAACAGTGACTAAGTGTCTATATCCACAAATGTTTCTGTTTTTATTTTAGTTTTTTAGGTATTGATCTATTGTTGACCCCTGACCTCTTGGGTTAACAATAGGTCATAATCTATAAACATAAGATACAGAAATGAAAGACAAACACTGGAAGTCTCTCAGATAGGTAGTTCAAAAGTTAGATCCAAAAATAGATTTTGACATTTATTCTGACCTTGACCTTAAAACCTTGGTCTTAAAATTTGTCCCTTAACATTCTGATGTCAATGCACATCAACGGTGAGAGCAAAAATAAACTATATGGGGACCTGAGTATATGGGAATGAAAAGGGAAGTTCTATCCCTGATCAAAACACATTTTTGGTGACCTTGACCTTTGACCTACATTCACCAAAGTTTAAATGGATCTATTCTGGAGCACCTTGCACCTTTCCTGAATATTTTGAAGCTCAGGCCAGCTTTCCTATCTGTCAATAATAATATCTATGTAAATCTCTACCTTCACTTTTTTCCATTTTAGGTTTTTTCAGTTTTGACCCAGTGACCTTTGACCTCTTGGGCCAACAATATGTGAAAAGCTCTATACAAAAGATGAAGAAATGAAAGACCAACTTTTTGGTGACTATTACATTTGATTTAATCAAATGTATGGTGGCACGCTGGCTGAGTGGCTGAGCAAGAAGACCCGGGTTTGATTCCTGGACCGTGCAGGCCTTTCTGTGTGGAGATTACATGTTTCTGTCCTCGTGTCTGGATGGGTTTCCTCCGGGTGCTCCGGTTTCCCCCATCACCCAAAAACATGTTTGTTAGGGTAAAAATCCTCCAGCCAGGTAACTGACCATGAGCCTGGCTCTGGGGTCCCTGGGCACGGTATAACCGGCGCGGCTGTGGCTCAGTTGGTAGAGCAGGTCGTCTAAAGATTGAAGTGTTGGTGGTTCGCGTCCTCATGTCGAAGTGCCCTTGGGCAAGACACTGAACCCTGTAGTACTGACAGAACATTAGAAACCTACTGGTGTATGAGTGTGTGTGTGTGTGTGTGTGTGTGTGAATGGGTGAATATGAGGCTAATGTAAAGACTTTGATGACCATGAAGGTAGAAAAGAACTATATAAGTGCAGAACATTTAGCATTTTACTAAGGATTGGTTAAATGCAGAGGACAAATTTCATTGTATGATGATAATAAAGTACTATCTTATCTCATTTAATCATTAACAGATGTTATCTTGTGATCAAATAAATATATTTTCACTTCTAATTTTTAATGTTGCAGTTTTTCTGTTCATTGTAAATGCTTTTTTTTTACTTGGCTTTCCCCCACCCGCTGCTATTTAAGTTGCTGCTTTTTCTTTCTTGTTCAGTGGAAAAGACAGTAAACACGTGGCCAAGTACTGAACCTGATAATATGAGTACGTCTGCACATCTCTTTCAATATTATTAAAAAATAAAATAAGATGGTAAAACCAAACAAAGACTGGCTGGCGTCTGTGGTTGAGTGCGGCTCTGGGCGCAGTGTCTGTTTGGCTGCCAGCGCTGATTCTGGCCCCGTTATTTCCTTCCAAATGAGAAAGAAATGTCGTTTGTCCCCACCATGAGTGAGCGGCCGCTGAGATGAGGAATAGGCCCGATGCTTCACACAGGCTAACGTGACAGGCTGCATGACATCACTTAGCCAAAATGGATTGCCACTTCAAAATGGGGCAGTTGTGCCTAGTGTTAGCAGAGCTCTCACTGGAAGAAAATAATTAACTCTGAAACGTATTCAATGTATTTTCATTTTGTTTTAGTTCTGGCAGTGGTGTTGTTTTCCAGTGGGTGGCAAAGATTAGTTGGCACTGTTCCGTGTCTTCAGACATGGAAATGTGTGGGGAAAATGAATTAAAGACAAGAATTAAAAACTGACTAATTAGAGATGTTGACAGCATTTTAAGACGTCCTATGGTGTGTTTAATAACTTGCGTTAAGCTGTATTTCCCAGGTATGGTATTTAAGCATTTGTAAATTACTTCAGTCACTCCCACAGACTAAATTTCGAGAATTTGAAATGACAAATATCATGGACCATTGGGAGACCTGTAGAAAAAGCTAGAGTGACACTGAATATCAGCAGTTTTTAATTCATACCTTCTTAAGGTTGACCGCAGTAAAACCAAGTGAAATACAGAGAGGACACAGTTATGTATTAATACAGGATTACAAAATATAAATAAAGTTGTTAAAATTAAAAAATGACAAAAGATACAAAACAAAAATGACATGACAGCTACAAACAACTTAAAAACAATGAAAATCGTAACATAGATTTCCTATACTATACATGCCCTTTTGTTCAAGTGCCACCACTGTTATACCTCAAAATGAAATATATCCATTCAACCAATCACAGGCCGCAAATGGCGTGACATTCTCCAACATGTCCACACCCATGGAATAGGAACTCATTTGGATATTTTCGTCATTTTACATCTGATTTCAGTGCAAATAATAATAATGGAGCCTCAGTAATGCAGCATTTCCACTGGTACCAACTCCATTCAACTCAGTAATGTTTCCATTACAGAATAGTACTGACTTTACTGTACCTGGTCGTCATGGTGACGGTACTGACTTTACTGTACCAGGTCGTCATGGTCATAGTATCGACTTTATTTTACCCGGTCGTCATGGTGATAGCACTGACTTTACTGTACCTGGTCATCATGGTGATAGCACTGACTTTACTGTACCAGGTCGTCATGGTCATAGTATCAACATTATTGTACCCGGTCGTCATGGTGTTGGTACTGACTTTACTGTACCTGGTCGTCATGGTGATAGCACTGACTTTACTGTACCTGGTCGTCATGGTGATAGCACTGACTTTACTGTACCAGGTCGTCATGGTCATAGTATCAACATTATTGTACCCGGTCGTCATTGGTGTTGGTACTGACTTTACTGTACCTGGTCGTCATGGTGATAGCACTGACTTTACTGTACCTGGTCGTCATGGTGATAGCACTGACTTTACTGTACCAGGTCGTCATGGTCATAGTATCAACATTATTGTACCCGGTCGTCATTGGTGTTGGTACTGACTTTACTGTACCTGGTCGTCATGGTGATAGCACTGACTTTACTGTACCTGGTCGTCATGGTGATAGCACTGACTTTACTGTACCAGGTCGTCATGGTCATAGTGTCAACATTATTGTACCCGGTCGTCATTGGTGTTGGTACTGACTTTACTGTACCTGGTCGTCATGGTGATAGCACTGACTTTACTGTACCTGGTCGTCATGGTGATAGCACTGACTTTACTGTACCTGGTCGTCATGGTCATAGTATCAACATTATTGTACCCGGTCGTCATTGGTGTTGGTACTGACTTTACTGTACCTGGTCGTCATGGTGATAGCACTGACTTCCATCTCTTCTGCTCATGGAATTGCTGATAAATTCAGTCCTTTCATGTTGTCTGGTCTGAATTTTTCCGATGCCCACCAAAGACTGAATCTCCTGGACCAACCATGGTATAGTATTATGGGATGTCATCATGTAGATTAATGTAGCAATGTATTCATTATCAAGTTCCACACCTGCATGTTGTAAAGTGGTGGAACACAGAGACAACTGGTACTATTGTAAAGGTGTCCTGTTAGTTAACTGCAGACTGAAGAATGTGTATGTGTGTGTGTATATGTGTGTGTGTGTGTGTGTGTGTGATTTTTCTCAAAATAGTGAGATTGGACATGGGGTTTTGGAAAAAAGCTCTTCATATATCTGTGTCTTCAGATGTGGAAATGTGTGGGAAAAGAGAATTAAAGACAAGAATTAAAACTGACTAATTAAAGATAGCGACAGCATTTTAAGACGTCCTATGGTGTGTTTAATAACTTGTGTTAAGCTGTATTTCCCAGGTATGGTACTTAGCATTTGCAGATTACTTCAGTGACTCCCACAGACTAAATTTAGAGAATTTATAGTTGAAATGACAAATATCATGGACCTTTGGGAGACCTGTAAAAAAGCCTGACTGACACTATAGATCAGCAGTTTTTAATTCATACCCTTTTAAGATGTGGATTTTTGCTAATTTACCACAAGTTAACATGGTTTAATCCATAATACCAAGAAGGATATTCTCCCACTGGCTCCTGTTATCAAGTTGTTATCGAGACAGTTTGGGCTTTATTTGATGAGATTTTAACCCTTATGATGTATGAATTATGGGAACCTTCGTCAAGATTCTTTTTACTCCTCATTAGACCTGAAAAAAGCAATGTGATTGGACTGTTTTTAATTAAACTATTTTTATGGAGTTACAAAAATGTCCACTCCAATACTTGTATTCTCCAAATACTTGTATTCTCCAAATACTTGTATTGAGTACTAGAGCCAATAATGTAAATTTGACCTTTCTGCTAATTGCAACCTTGACCTTTGACATTTTGCAATATTGATAATTTCTTTTTATGTATTTATGCATCAGTGCATGTAATATTATGATAATATATCCAGTATTGATTAAGTTATAGTTTTATGTCTATGCTTGACACACACAAACACTGTTACAGAAGTTAATTTTGTGACATCTCACCTTTGACCTCTGGAGATCTCAAAAACTATTGGTCGTAGGTGATAACACCAATTATGACAGTATTATGTAGAAATCTTCATTTTGCATGTTTAGTACCAATCTGAAAGTTCTGTGATCCTCCATTTATGAGTTATAACTGATGTGATTTTGAACTTTTAGTTATTTGTGACCTTGATGTTTGACCTTTACTCAAATGGATCATTGCATCTGATGTGCATTAACTATATGTATATGCCCATGTAATTACATGGTGACATCTCGAGTATTCATTGAGTTATAGCATGATATGTGGACACACACACAAATACACACACACACACACACAGTGATTGTAATAATCTTTCCCAACCAATATTGGACGAGATTAAAAATATTTTTTATGCAGTTTTTGTTTAAGAAGAGACTGTTACTTAGAGTCTAACAACAACAAGTAATTGATTCCCAGGTAAATATATTAGTGCAGATCAGGTATTAAGAACAAACCAGTTACAGTAATGATATGGAATCAAAACAACAAAACCCATGAATATACAAAAGAACAACTGTAGAAAAACTATCCACTGGAGTGACCTGTATGTGTCAAAGGGTTGAAGATATTCGTAGCTGAGATGATCACATATTTGAAGAAAATTCTCACTATTCCCTTTCAAATATAGTATCCTTTTTCAGAAATAATGCACAGTATTATTTACAGACCTGACTCACTAATTTCCAGAGGGTCTCATAGAAAATGTGGTGGTATTGATTCTACCTTGGGCAGGTAGTAAAGGAAGTGTATAATAAAAAGAAAAAAGAGACAAGTCAAATGGTAGTCTCCAGCTCTTAAACATAGAAAGTAGAATCTAAGATGAAGTCTGTTGGACAAACCCCAACCCTTAATTCATTTAACACCTTCTGGTCACTGCTACACATCAATACACTGGAAAAACTTAAATTCAGCAAAAGTTTAATTCCTAGTGCAATAGAACAAATGAATAAACCATTAAAAAGGCTGTAATGTGTTTGTTCTGTGGTTTCTAACCTTTTTGGCTCATGATATGAGTGTACTGCGACGGGGGTGCCGATGAGTTTTTTTTGTATAAATACATGATGTGGCAGCAAGGATATGTCATGTCACAGCTTTTCCACAGCTAAACCTTACCAGTGAAAAGGCTGCAAGAGATTTTGGACAAAGATACTTTGGACTTTGTCCATGGTCAAATCTTTGTGGGAACAGTTTGGGGATGGCCTCTTCTTGTTCCAACATGACTGTGCACCAGTACATAAAGTAAGGTCCAGGCATGGATGAGAGAGATTGATGTGGATAAATTGAACTGACCTGAACACAGTCTTGACCTTTGACCCTGAGAACACTTTTGTGATGAATTAGAGAATAGGCTGAGAGACAGGGTTAAAGTTAGGGTTAGAACCAGGCCTTCTGTCCAAGGTCACTGTGTGATCTCACTAATGCTTCTGGGAGGAATGGTCCTAAATTCCCATAAAGGGTGAACCCACATCAGATTAAACCCTGTGAACACTACCTATCTATATGATAACACCAGAAACAGACCGGACCCAAATGCAGGACTTGAACACAGATGTACAGTTTTACAGTTCTTACAGTTCTTTATTAATGAATGTGATTAAAGCTGTATTTTCTTCCGTATGGTCCGTCTGAATATAGATTTCTCTGTAGACAATGGCAACTGGGACGCAGTAAGCAGAATGAGGAGTCAGGCAAAACAGGTCAGAACACAGATGAGCAGCAATCATACAGAGGGGGAATCCAAGAGACGTTCCCATTGGGAAGGGGTCACACTGAGAGTCCGAGTTCCGAAGAAAAAGGGGTCAAGGGAGAACGAAATCCAGGCCAAAGTTCAAAAACACAAAGAGTCTAAAACAAGACAGAAACAGAACCCAAAATGCCAAACCACATCAAAAACTGAGTAATCTAGACCAGAAGTAACACTCATAAGTATCACCAGAGCAGATAACAAACTCGCAAAGACAAGAAAGACATGAGAGGGTTATAGAGGGCTGGGCACAGGTGAGACTTATTGGGATTAATGAACAGGGCGGAGACAAATACTGTGACCAGAAGAAAAGTAGGGGAAAGATGAACACAAACCCACATGTGTATCTGTCTGTCTGTCTGTCTGTGTCTCTGTCTGTCTGTCTGTCTGTCTGTCTGTCTGTCTGTCTGTCTGTCTGTCTGTCTGTCTATCTATCTATCTATCTATCTATCTATCTATCTATCTATCTATCTATCTATCTATCTATCTATCTATCTGTCTGTCTGTCTGTCTGTCTGTCTGTCTGTCTGTCTGTCTGTCTGTCTGTCTGTCTGTCTGTCTGTCTGTCTGTCTGTCTGTCTGTCTGTCTGTCTGTCTATCTATCTATCTATCTATCTATCTATCCCTAACCCTTTATTATCTGTGATCTGTTAGATGTTAAAACGTCAATAGACATAACAGTATATTTTTCAATCTTAGTTTTATTTGTTGAGCTTCAACATTTGCTATTGAATCTATAAAAATTACATTTGAAACCTTTCATCAATATTCCCTCTCAGAAACATTGCCCTGATGACTCTGTATTATCCACAGGCTTGTCTGTCAACAGCTCAGCTGTTTTCCAGGTGGGTTCTTTGCAAATTTGGCAAATAAATCCAGAACTGTCCTCATGGTTCCACATCATTTGGGATAAGTAGTTAAATCCATTTGTGTCTGTAATACAAGTAAAGCGGAAGAAAAACACTGATGAAGCAGCTGTATTCAGTCTGCAGCTCAGATGTTGAGATGTTAAAATGTCTTGTGTTTGTTTATTCATAGATTAAAGACAATAATTAAAATCCCCTCAGTGCAGATTTTGATAGTATTTCACAATGTCTTGCAGTATGTGTGTTTAATAACTGTTGTATGTCACATTTAGATGACATTTAGATGGTGAAGATCTAGTTTGGAAACTACAAATATCATTAGTTCCTTTTCCATTGCAAATCTGTGCAATATTCGTCCTGATTTTCACCATTTGTCAAAAATAACAAGCATGTAATGTCGGTTTTTACCTTAAATCAAAAATGCAGTGAGTTGTTTGGTTTTTTTATAATTGCAAAATGACTCAAGAAGTCATTTCAAACACGGCGGTGAGCATAAATATTGTGTTGAAGTACAGATATATTCATTATTATTATTAATTTCGGAAAAATGGTCTTTCTATCACAGTTTTGGGTGATTTACTGTACACTACACTGGAAAAACCACCGCCATAGAATTTTTAAGCAAAAAATTAAAGGTTGCGTGAAACTGTTGTTTATTTAACCAGGTACATTTTTATGTGCAAGTTATATTTGATGATCAATGGAAAAGCAATTACTGTTATTGTTGGGAGACAATGTGATCCACCAAAGACTGTAGACAAAATGAATGCAGGAAGAGTTTGTAATTCAATTTTATTTTTTTTTAAAGTGTGAGGTGGTTGAGAATAGATTCCATTAAATTTTGGTGAATGTAGGTCAAAGGTCAAGTCCAAAAATGTGTTTTCACAATGGTAAGTGGTAGGGCAATTTCCTTTTCATTCCTGTATATTCAGTTTTACATATCCTCCTGAGAACCAGCAATATGTTTTGTCCTCTGTAGGGGACAAGAGTTTCGTATCTTTATTGAAGGAAAAATAAATGTTATCCACCACGAAGGACATTCCTTAAAATGTTTAAAAATACATCTGAAAAAAAACTGTTGCATTGCACTGGTTTGGGAATCAAACCAGGGTCCTTCTTGCTGTAAGGCAAGAGTGCTAACCACTGCACCACCATCCCACCCTACATCAGAACCTTATGGGACAAATTCCCATCCCAGTCAAAGGTCAAGGTTTTCTTTTCCTTTATTATAAAGTGTATGTACATAAATAAAAATGTGCAACTGTTGCAAAAATAGACCAACTAATGCAGAAAGTTCAGTTTTAAAGCAGACATATGGTCAATATGGACATTGAAATGAGTGATGGAAATTAAATTTATAACATTGTTATAATTGTAATGTAAAATTGTTAAATGAGTGGTTGAACCTACTTCTTTTTTTAGTGGTGACTCTGAAATCCTTATTTTGTCTTTTGTTTCTTTTGTTCTGTATTTTATTTATTTTTAAGATGAACTGCTCAAATAAAAATAATAATGAACTGAAAGCAACAATAAAGGTAAATATCCAATTTTGGATTTAAGTTTCGACCTATTCATCTTAGAGACTTCCAATTAGCACCAACATGCTTTATCTTTCAGTTCTGCTTCTTGTGTGTATAGATTTTGACCTATTGTTGACCCAAGAGGTCAGGGGTCACTACCTTAAAAAAACTACAATCGACTATAACAGAAAAAAAAACCAATGACGATAGAGACTATTATTGACAGATGGGAAACCTAGCATAGGCTTCAAAATAGTGTCATGACCTTTGACCTTGAGCAACCTGGAAAAGTCCAAATCGAGGTCACATGATTTTGAATGGTCATAACTCCAAAAAGAGTGGTGATACTCAATTACTATTGATGGCAGATAGGAATATGCAGGCTCTAAAATGGCATCATGGCGTTTGACCTTGAGTGACCTTGTTTGACTTTAAACCCATATTATCACGTTTTGAGAGGGAGACATTTGTTGTGCCACTTGCTGTTATTTGGATCTGAGAGAACTTGGGTGAACAATGAATAAATATATATGAACAATCTTAGCATAATTATATTCACACACACACATCCTAAAACACATTGTGCACTTTTAAAACCTTTGAAATGTAAATGAATTTTCTGACCCGAGCAACATTCTTGTGTTCCACATGTGGGTCATAACCCATGTGTTTGAATGGATGCTGTGGAGGAAAGAAAACCAAATCTGTGTTCTCATAACTCCAGGTTGGATTAGTGGTACAAAACAAAACATCATAATATTAATAATAAAAATGTTGTTCATCTGTAAAAACAAGGAAAGTAGAAGAAAAAAGCAAAGCAGGCATATTCTGTCCACAGTTCCTGTTGGGAGGTTTGTATTAGTCAGATGAAATGTTTAATGCACATAGTGGTTTTCCCATGAGCCTGTAGGAGTGTGTGTGATCCTCCCCATATCTACTTTGTCTTGGGTGACCTGCGCACCACCCAGGCCCAGGGGGCTAACACACACACACACACACATGTGTATATGCATACACATTTTCACACCACAAGCACATCTGGTTTCCAGGATGCAGACCTTTAAGGTGACGCTACAGACATAGGCTGCTGCTGCTAATGACAAAGTTTGTTTTTTTTATTATTGGAACTTTAGAACATACAGTACAATAGGGGTCGTTACTGAATATTGGTAACTTTTCTGTCCCCAGTATATACTGTACATGTCAACATCTTATTTAAAATAAATACAACATCTGAGATAAAAAAAGCTTTTAATAATAGTGCCAAACATTGGTTGGGTGAGATTATTGTAGTCACCTTGTGTGTGTATGTGTGTCTGTATGTCTGTCTGCTTTTGTGTATCTGTGTGTGTGTGTGTGTCCATATCACATATCACATCACATCATATCATAACTCAATGAATATGTGAAATATCACCATGAAATTACATGTACATATGCACATAGGTAATGTTGTCAACTAGTGTTCGTTAGCCCTGAATCATGGCTGAAGGATAAATGGAGAAAAATGCTTTCTTACGACGTTTACCAGAAGCTCTTGGCGGGCATCGTAGTAGACGAGGTTATAAATAAACATATAAATGATGAGTTTAAACCCCTTCTGTTGATGTGTATATACCTGATGAAAACTTTTTTTGCCGATTAAGCGGCTTGACTCCAACATGAGTGCCTGAAGCAGCGTGTCAGTAAAGAGATGGACAGATTTTTAATCTAATCACATGCAAGGATTTTAGATAAGGCCCCTCCTTTGAAAACGGAGCGGTTGTGAAATACCATCTATTCAATTCAATTCAATTCAATTTTATTTATAAAGCCCTAAATCACAACAACGTCGTCTCAGAGGGCTTTACAAAAACATAATCAACTACAGAAATACATGAAAAGTCCCAGGCATCCCCTGTCCTTAGACCCTCCTTCTCGGCAAGAAAAAACTTCCAAACCCAGTGGGAAAAAGAAGAAATCTTGAGGAGAACCACATTGAAGGAGAGATCCACTCCCATGGACGGACAGGCTATAGATGAACGTCCATTTATAAATGCAGGAAGGGGGGCTGGTCCAGACAGGCAGGGGCGGTGGTCCGGGGTCACAGGTCAGCACAGGCGAGATACTCCAGATCCTGTCGTCCATGGCTCCCGTGCAGGCACTGTCAGGAGAGCCACCACTCCCCCCAGGGGGGGAGGGGGGAAAGGGGACACCAGGTGACTAGTCATGAACAGACTTGGTAAGAAAGATATGTTATAAAAATTACAGAAACAGATGTGAGGAAGAGAAAGAGAAGAAAGAACTCAGTGTCTGTACTTCCCCCAGCATTCTAACTCCTAGGGCAGCCTAGACTGAACTGTGACTCATACATCATGTATACATGATATATGAGTCACATAATTTTTAACTAACCTGACCATAGGCTTTCTCAAACAGGAATGTTTTAAGCCTAATTTTAAATGTAGAGACTGTTTCGGCGTTTTTAATATTAAAGGGAAGCTGATTCCATAAGACAGGGGCCTGATAACTAAAGGCTCTAGCTCCTACTGTACTTTTAGAAACCCTAGGAACTTTCAGTAAACCTGCATTCTGAGAACGAAGGGTTCTATTGGGTTGGTACGGAACCAGATCATCTTTAAGATAAGAGGGGCCCATACCATTAATGGTTTTATATGTAAGGAGGAGGATTTTAAATTTAATTCTAGACTCAACTGGTAGCCAGTGAAGGGTTTGGAGCACAGGCGTGATGTGTTCTCTTCTATTTGATCCTGTTAATAATCTTGCTGCTGCATTTTGAACCAGTTGCAAGCTTTTTAGGGAATATTTAGGACATGCTACAAGTAAGGAGTTACAATAATCTAATCGTGATGTAACAAATGCATGAATTAATTTTTCTGCAGTCGTTTTAGACAGAATATTCCTAATTTTGGCTATGTTGCGCAGGTGAAAGAAGGCTGTTCTGCAAGTTTGTTTGATATGCATTTTGAATGAAAGATCTGGATCAAATAAAACTCCTAAATTTTTAACTGTGGCACTGGGTGTTACACTTAAGTTGTCCAGAGTAACTATCTGGTTAGTTAGGGAGTCTCTCGCATCTTTAGGACCAATTATAACGACTTCAGTTTTTTCAGGGTTCAGTAACAGATAATTGGCACTCATCCAAATTTTTATGTCTTGTACACAAGTACTTAGTTTATCTATTTGCCTGGTCTGGTCAGGTTTAATCGATAAATATAGCTGTGTGTCATCCGCGTAACAATGAAAATTAATGCCATGATTTGTAATGATGTTACCTAAAGGGAGCATATATAGTGTAAACAAAATAGGCCCAAGGACTGACCCTTGAGGAACGCCATAATTAACTCTGGAGGACTGCGATGATTGTTTGTTAATGTGAACAAATTGGTAGCGATTAGATAAATATGATTTAAACCAGCAGAGGGCTGCTCCTCTAATACCTATATCATATTCTAATCTGTGCACTAAGATACTGTGGTCGATGGTGTCAAAGGCTGCACTAAGGTCTAATAACACCAGGACCGATATTAGTCCGATGTCAGCGGCTAATAATAAGTCATTAGTAACTTTAACTAACGCCGTTTCAGTGCTATGATGGGCACGAAAGCCAGACTGAAACTGTTCAAATAAACTATTATCTTGCAGGAATTGGCACAGCTGTTTAACTATTACTCGTTCTAAAACCTTTGACAGGAAGGGCAAATTGGATATAGGCCTATAATTGGCTAAAATGTCAGGATCTAGGGTAGGCTTTTTCAGAATTGGTTTAATAACAGCATATTTAAATGACTGTGGCACATATCCAGTAATTAATGAAGTGTTAATTATATTTAGGACAGTGCCAATAATTAGGGGTAGAATCTCTTTAAAGAGTTTTGTTGGGATTGGATCTAAGAGGCAGGTGGCTGATTTGGAAGACATGATAATAGAAATGACATCAGTTTGGTCTACAGTGGTGAAATTATTTAGTGTTACAGAGGGATTTTTAAAAAGGCCTAGGTTTGAAAGCGCTACTTTTTCTGATCTAATATTTGGGAGAAATGTGTCTATTTTGTCTCTAATAGTTGATATTTTATTGTTAAAGAACTGCAGGAAATCATCAGAATGGAGCGTGGATGGAATAACTGGTTCCACGGAGGTGTGGCTGTTTGTCAGTTTGGCTACAGTACTGAAGAGGAATCTAGGATTATTCTTGTTTTCTTCTATTATGGATGAGTAATATCTAGTTTTGGCTGTACGCAAAGCTTGCTTATACTTTATTAAGCTATTTTTCCAGGCATTGAGAGAATCTTCTAAGTTGGATCGCCTCCATTGCCTCTCTAATTTACGTGTTGCTTGTTTAATGGAGCGAGTGTCAGCATTGTACCATGGGGAAGTTAATCTAATCTTAGTAGTTTTTAACTTAAGGGGGGCAACTATATCTAGCGTAGTTTGTAGTGTGAGCATGGTACTATCGACTAACTCATCACTTATACTGGGACTAAATGTGTCCTTTACATAATCACATGACACAGGCATAAATAGTGACTGAATTAACTCTTTATACTTTGAGACAGCACGGTCACATAGTATCCTTTTCATTTGCGTTTTAATCACTGAGGTAGAAATATCCTCAAACAAAACCTGGAAGGTCATTAAAAAGTGATCTGAGAGTATGGGATTATGGGGAAAAACGACAAGGTCATTAATTTCAACACCAAGTGTTAAGATCAGATCGAGAGTATGTCTGTGAATGTGGGTTGGTTTATTAACATGTTGGATAAAGCCTAATCCGTCTAGTAGGTCACTAAATGCATTACTAAGAGAGTCAGCGTTGTTATCGACATGTATGTTAAAATCACCAACTATTATAATCCTATCCCAGTTCAACACTACACTGGATAGAAAGTCAGAGACTTCTAATAAAAACTGTGAATAAGGGCCAGGAGGGCGGTAGACTATGACAAAAGGGACTGGTTTTTGGTTTCTGCAGTTGGGGAAAGTAATGGATGAAACTAGACTTTCAAAGGAATGGTAAGTGGGATTAGTTTTATGATTAATTTTAGGGCTAAGACCTAAACTGGAGTGGGATATTATTGCCACTCCTCCACCACGGCCACTGGTTCTGGCTGTGTGATAGTTCACATGAGTTGGTGGCGTGGATTCATTTAATGCAACATATTCATCCTGCTGCAGCCAGGTTTCAGTCAGAGCTAAAATATCAATTTTGTAATCACTAATTAGATCGTTTATTAACAGAGATTTGGAAGAAATAGACCTAATATTGATCAGTCCACATTGGATAAAATTGTTAGGTGTTCTTTTAATCTGATTGTTCCTTAAAACTATTTTTATTAAATTATTTGATCTCACTCCTATAGGTTTTTTAATATTAGGCTTATTTTTAACTATACGGGGTTTATTATTAACTACACAAGGAATAGACGCAGTCTTTCTGTTATTTACTACATGGTGGGTTTGTGTGTCATCTGGTGACAGTCAGGTTAGTTAAATGTGACATGTGACAATATTAACTTCTTCTAATCAATACTGGATATATTATCATAATATTACTCACACTGATGCATATATACATATAATGAAATTATTGATATTGCAAAAGGTCAAGGTTTCATTTAGCAGAAAGGTCAAAATCATATTATTGGCTCTAATTCAAGATCAGGTTGTCATAGAAACTTGACATTGGCACAAAATAGGGATGAGTTTAAGCATTATCTGAATACTTGTTATATTTTGAAGTCACTTAAGTCTTTTAATCACCTTTTTAGCATACACAATATTTTAGTTTCAGTGACACATACAGTATTTATGAGGAAAGCCGGAGAGCCGGACTGGATCAGGATTTCAGGCCGGGAATATCCCGCAGCATCCAGGCTAATTCCAGCATCACAGAGGCAGAACAAAAAATACCCTCCAAGAACCACACCTTAGGGGGGGTGGGGGGGGTGGGTGGTGATTTCCTTATAGCAATTAAAGCAATACTATTACACTGGCTGTGACACAACACTAACAACATTAAACTAATGCATGACAACAGCCCAGTTCAGTACAGCCCAGTTCAGTACAGCCCAGTACAGTACAGCTTAGTACAGTACAGCCCAGTACAGTACAGCCCAGTACAGTACAGCTCAGTACAGTACAGTTCAGTACAGTACAGCCCAGTACAGTACAGCCCAGTACAGTACAGCCCAGTACAGTACAGCCCAGTACAGTACAGCTCAGTACAGTACAGTACTGTTCTCACATCCTCTCCCTGCCCTCACTATATTTCCTTTTGTCTAAAGGTACTTACATGATATGTGTTAGGGTTAGGGTCTGTCTGATCAGCTGATCTGTCACTTCCAAGATGCGCTCTGGCAAAGAGTATATGATTCAAAATATTTATCTGTAGTTTGGGTTACCTTTGTTTTCGACGTGGTGGGCCACCGCTACTAAATGAATGTAGTGGAAACATTGTAATCATAATGTCAAAAATGCTACCAATTACTACCGCTTTGACTCCGCGGAGCTCCGAGCACTTTACCATTATTTACAAGCAAACTAATTGGGGGCGGGAGTCAGGCCAGACAGGCCATTGAGCAGGCAGGCCAGCGGGAAAAGTCCTGGTTCTCACGTGTGTCAGTCCGGGCCTGATATGACTTCATCATTATTAAAACAAAGGTAAAATCTATCTGTATATAAATACATGTAAATGCCTATGTAAATACATAAACAAGGTTATAGAAGAATTAACTGTTTCCCTGTCAAAGGAATTATTAAATTCAGATTTAAGAGTGGAATAAACCAATGACTTTAATTGGGAATAGTCATTTTCAACTGGAATTAGGTGTTAACATGGTTCATCCTAAAGAGAAATGAACCTTTATTCTGAATTAAAGGAGAATAAAATGAGGTGTTCCACTGAGAACAGTGGCACAGGATGCAAAACAGAGGCAGCCATCACTTTGAATGGAGTAACTTAATCCATCCAACAGGAGTTACATACTTGTGGGTGTGTGTGAATAAATGGCTAAAGGGGGGAATGGCCAACATTTGGTCCTTAGGGGTCCCACACACACACACACACATCAAATGGGTGCACAGGTCTGGCTTCCTCCCAAAAGTGCAAAGGGGTCACAGCAATTTCCCCAAGTCAGGAGCGGGTCAGGGTCCTACTTCCCTTCTGTATCAGTCATTGAAGGATGGGGAGGAGAGCATGTAAGGCATGCTCTTGTAGAATTACCTCCCCTTAATCCCCAGAGCGTTCGTACTGGCAGGAAAGTGCACTGTTGTTTGGCAGGCCGAGAGGTTACACCAGGAGAAAGAGTAAAAGGGGGCTGTATTTTTTTTCAGTCCACAAACATAAAACCTAATTATTACATCCATAATTGGAGGGGAATTTCCTCACAGGTGTCATTATCTTCTTGGTTATTGGCACGGCACGGCGAAGCTTCTATTAAGTTGTTCTTTAACGTCAGCACGTCACATCTCCTCACTTGGCAGCGGCGGCTGAAACAGGAATGCTTTGCTCAGGAACTGAAAGTGAATACATTAAGGGTGGAAGTAAAATGTTTCCCCTGAAAAGAACTCAATAATGATTTAAGTAGCTTGCGGTAGAAGGGATTATTTTACTGATTTATTTTCCTCTGTCTTTTTTTTTTTTCTCAGGGAGGTTTTCCTTGACCCAAATAGCTCTCTCTCGCTCTCTCTCTCTCTCTCTCTCTCTCTCTCCTTGCTCTGTCTCTTTTCGCTGTTTCACTATGGAATCCGAAAAAAAAGTGTAGCAGTGCAAACATACTCCATATTCATTACTGTGTGGTCATTTAGCAGGGTGCTTTGAATAGATTTTCCGGAAAAAAAAAAACAAAAAAACCCCACCTATGTGAAGTTAATAGGACACCGCTGCTCATCCAAAAACCCGCCATCGGCAACGTCAAGGGAGTTAATTTAACAGACTCTGGACTAATACCATCAATACATTAAACAGCTTGATCTGTGAACGCCTTTCTGTCTCTTGACAAATAACCAATGCATTTGGAGCAGGGGAAGTTTCTGCTCGGCACACATTTCTGTAGACTTGGTTGATGATTAACCCTCATGAAGATCTTAATCCCTCCATCTCTTGGTAAAGCATGACTCGGTCATTCTTAAGCCCCCAAAAAGTTTGCCTAAGGGCATGAGAGGCCAGACTATATTAGATCATCAGGATGAACTGATAATTGCTGCCGCACCAGTGATGAGAATTCCAAACTTTGAAAGCTTTCGGTGCAGCTTTTTAATATCACCAACTTCCATTTGAGGATCCAGGCTGCATGGGAACACGAATTTCTGTTCAGATAGAAGGGATGGTAGTCGTCAAGATATTATTATTATTATTATTATTATTATTATTATTATTATTATTATTATTATTATTATTATTATTATTATTATTATTATTATTATTATTATTATTGTTATTGTTATTATTATTATTATTATTATTATTATTATTATTATTATTATTATTATTAATGCAGACTAGGTTTTCCAAGGGCAGAAGATAAACATCAGAATCCTGGAGCTTGCCTTGATATTCTACATATTTATTTTTGTTTATTTCATGTCAAATGTCCTGGCAGCAAGCTTAACATTTTATCGTGGATGCATGATCGCTGAATAATTCCACTATGTTTTGAATACACTGAAGGAAA
Source organism: Siphamia tubifer (assembly GCA_020466265.1). Lineage (NCBI taxonomy): Eukaryota > Metazoa > Chordata > Actinopteri > Kurtiformes > Apogonidae > Siphamia > Siphamia tubifer. The sequence continues at coordinate 45,058,529 of CM035786.1, read as the reverse complement.
TACATGTTATGATTTACCTGTATACACCGCTGTCTGGATAGTGGTTCATGTTTCAGTCATTCAACTGTCACCTTTATTACATTGTACAACAACATTTTAGGAAATGTTTTTTACAGGAAGATCTAAAATGAAGGTTTATGTGTATATTTGTTATCCTTAAGTGATCAAAAATAATTTCATTTTAGCAAAAACACACCTTTGTGATGTTCAAAGGTTGGGAACCACTGCCGTACCCTATATAATGTTATTTTTTTTCCCTATAAACTGTGCAATAAAGCATTCAATAACAGGGCATTGATGTTTAGAAATGTGTATATATTTATATTTATTTAAAAAAGTATATTGTATATAGAATTATAACACTTTAACCCAGGGGTCTCAAACATGCAGCCCGCCAAAGTTTCCAATGCGGCCCCTGGGATGAATTTGCTAAGTGCAAAAATACCACAGTCGAGGCCGTAGAACTGATTCTAGTCCAGGTTCCACATACAGACCAATATTATCTGGAGTTAAATTATAGCAGAATAAAGAAAAAAATCAATAAAGCAGAAAAAAAAATTACTCCATGTTTTCTTCTCATTTTGATGTGAAAATTATCTAAATTATGCTCATAAATAATGATAATTTTAAATCTCTGTTCTTGTTTATAGTGCAAAAAATAACATTCAATTGGGAAAAAATATTTACACTTGATAAATATTTATATGTGAAAAACCTGAATAAACATGAACAACATGAAATGTACAAAGAAAATTAAGCACAATTTTAACAATTTAGTGTCTTTTGTAGCAGATCTGATCCATAATGCATGTGTGTAAATGATAAATTGAGGCATAGTATTGTTAGAATTTCATGTATTTTTCTTGAGATTTTCAGTTTTTCAGGTTAATCACATCTTCATTGTTGGATAGTTTTTCTTAAAAAGTATTTTTATAAGGTAATGGGGGTTGTTTGCACTAAAACAAACACAACCATTTGTTATTGTCATTTTTTTTTTCAAGGTTATTATTATGCTATTATTTTACTGGTGCGCCCCACTTTGAGACCCCTGCTTTAACCCCTGATGCGTCAGTGTTGACGCATTCTGAATGGATTGTTTAAATATTCAGAACAATTAAAATGTTGTTAAATCTGTCTTAAATCTATCAGTTTTGTTCATGGAACTGATCTGTGGAAATGAACAGATGTGAAAAAGCAACTGATTTAGAAAAAAAAAGAAAAAGCCAAAACTAAAACTATTATTTATTTTTCTTTTTACTTAATTGTTTTGCAAATTGTTTCATACTATTTGTTATTTTGTAAATATTTATGAGAGTTAATTTTTTCATTTTGTTGCTTATTTGGTTTATTTTTCTACATTTTGTTTTTTTATTTTAAGATTTTTCTTTAACTTTGTTCCATTTGTGTCTTGCTTTGTTCATGTTACTTATTATTTTGGTTGGTTTATTCATTTTTTGTTCATTTTTATTGATCACTTTGGCTGTTTTTCTTCATTTTATTTGTGATTTCATTTTTTTTTACTGTGGAACTACTAACGTCTCAGGAATTAAAGGGTTAAATAAGTGATTATTCGTATATGCTATAAACCTGCTACTGTAAACCTGGAATTTCCCTTATCTTATCTTATCTTATCTTATCTTATCTTATCTTATCTTATCTTATCTTTAGAAATCCCTTTAGTTGACAAACAACACCTTACTTAGGGCCCCCATGAAGCTAGAAACGGCCCTGGTATTTTTCATACCTTTTCAGAAAACAAGAATCCTATAGTTAAAAAACTTGACTTGATAGTGAAAGTCAGTTTTGGATTCGTATGTGGACCACCAGACTACAGTTCATTCCTTCATTCATTCAAAAACATCTGTCTTGACCCAACTCACTGTGTTCCCCAGTGTTATGTGTGATGTATTTTCTGTCATGGGCATAAGGTTGTGTATGGACGCTATTAACGTTTTCATACCAACACGAATGGGAAAATACATGACATGTGGGAAACAAATGTTACTGTATTTTCTGGACTATAAGGCAACACTTAAAACACTTTAATTTCCTCCAAAAACCACAGTGCACCTTATATATGGATTAATTCTGGTTGTGCTTAATGACTGGGAATGTTGACTTTTTATCGGATAATTTTGACCTTTTTTCTCATAATTTTGGCTTTTCATTTGATAATTTTGGCTTTTTTATCTGATAATTTTGACTTTTTATCTGGTAATTTTGACTTTTTTTCTCATAATTATGACTTTTTATCTGATTATTTTGACTTTTTATCTCATAATTTAGTTTTTTGTCATAATTTTGACTTTTTATATGATAATTTTGACTTCACTTAATGCCCTTTATAATCCAGTGCACCTTATATATGAAGAATCTAAAAAATAAACCATTCATTGACAGTGCGCCTTATAGTGACTAAATATTGTCACCAACAAACCTTTATCACGTGACAAAAACAAGACCAAACTAAATGTAAATGTTGGTCTTGTGACAATAACTTTAATTAAATATATAATGAAGTTATAGATGATCAATAAAAACCAAACAAAATGTGGATTAAGAAATAAAAAACATTCCTAAAATGTCTCTTAATTTTTGTTGACAAAAACAAAATGAGACGTTAATTTCATTCTTTCAGTTGTGTTCTTATTTATTTGTTTACTTTTTGTTGTTGTCTCTGGTGAAGAAGTCGTTAAATTATAGTATGTCCACACCAATGTTAACATCATGATAACTCCTTATGTCCAGATGTGGACCGTCTTCAAGAAGGACTGAAATATGTTGTAGTGTTGATTTGGAGTTACAACTGCAGACAGACAGACAGACAGACAGACAGACATGCAGATGGACAGATGGACAACTTGTGTGAGGATGAGGATAGTTAAAGTTTATTTTTTGGAATATTAAAAAAAAAAAAAAAAAAAAAGATAAACCCGTGTCCAGACTTAGTTCCATGTTCTCCTGCCCATCCAAACCCATCAGACTTCTGCTTTTTCCAAGTGTAAGAATAAATTGTAATAAAAAATGAGTGCACAGCCCAGCCGCCGGCTATCTGTAAAAAATGCTAATCCCAAGGAGAGCACTGGCAAAATCACCCCCCCCCCCCCAAAAAAAAAATAAATAAATAAATAAAATAAATAAATAAATAAAATTCCAAGCTCCTATTTTTTTCTTCTTTCTGAAGCCAATGTTATAAATTCAAAAGAAATTGGAAAAATAATTTAACTGCTTCACTTTCCTCCCATCGTCCCTGTTGCAATAACACATTTCAATGGATGCATGATTAACTTCACATCTGAAAACTACGCACAGGCCACACAAGCGCTCCGGCAGCAAACAGCCACACAGCCTGCATGGCACTCGAGCTGTTGATAACAAAAGCCATCACCCTGTGCACCGCTAAGCAGTTACCACATGATTTTATGAGAGCCATGTTCATTTATGAGTGCAATCAGTTGCAACCCAATGCCCCGTAGGATGTCAGTGTTAGCGCCCCTCTTTGTCCTATGATGATGGACTGTCAGTTCAATGGCGTTATTGTAGCTCTAGTGGCCATCCAGGGAGTAATACATTGATAACAATATCAGCTCATAAAGATGGGCTGTTGGAGAAAAGGTCACTCCCTTTCTTACCTCGACTGTATCTCTCTCTCTCTCTCTCTCCTCTCTCTCTCTCTCTCTCTTTCTCTCTTTCTCCTCTTTCTCTCTCTCTCTCTCTCTCTCTCTCTCTCGCTCTCTGTGTCTCGCCCTCTGTCTCTCCCCATCCTCCCTCTCTCTCTCTCTCTCTGTTTCTGTCTCTCTCCTCTCTCTCTCTCTCTCTCTCTCTCTTTCTCTCTCTCTCTCCCTCTCTCTCTCTCTCCTCTCTCTCTCTTTTTCTCTCTCTCTCTCTCTATCTCACTCTCTGTGTCTCTCTCTCTGTCTCTCTCTCTCTCTGTCTCTCTCTCTCTCTGTCTCACCCCCCATCCTCACTCTCCCTCTCTCTCTCTCTCTCTCTCTCTGTGCGTCCCCCCTCTCTCACTTTTGTCTCTCGCTGTGTGTCTGTCTCTCTCTCTCTCTCTCTCTCTCTCTGTGCATGTCTCTCTCTCTCCCCTCTCTCTCTATCTCTGTGCATGTCTCTCTCTCTCCCCTCTCTCTCTATCTCTGTGCATGTCTCTCTCTCTCCCCCTCTCTCTCTATCTCTCTGCCCCCCCCCCCCCCCCCTTCTCTCTCTCTCTCCGTGTCTCTCTATCTCATTCACTCAGGGTGACGACGGCTGCCCCTCGGTGTTTAAGGAAGCTGGAATGTCATGTTTTAACTGGAGTTAGAGGTATGTTGACAGGCCAGACAGAGGGAACAGATGGCAGCGTGACATGCCCAAGGTCATCTGGCAATGCTGCTTTCAGGAGCACTGATTTGAAACCCAACACTTTTTTTCCCGCTGCCTTCCTTTTTCTTTTTTCTTTTTTTCCTTCTTCAGGTCTTCTCCTGTCCTTCTCTCTTTCTCTTTCTCTCTCTTTCACCTTTATACCTAACCTCTTTATCACTTCTCTATTTTTTTTAATATCTTTCCTGCTTGCTCTCTCTTTCTCTATTACTCTCTTCACTTCCCAACCTCAATGTAGGTCACAAAGCCTCCTGTACAGGCTGCTGCCTATCTCTGCTTAAACACACGGCCCCTAAACTCTACTGACTTGTCTATACACACACACACACACACACACACACACACACACACACACACACACACACACACACACACATTCACCTCCCTGACATTCATATTCTGTCTCATTTCCTTCCCTCTGTCTCTCCTGCACATGCTCAGTTCATGTCACGTCAGCTGCGGAGGAAGGAAAAAAAAAAGTCATGCCAAGCTACCTTTGTCTCCTAAAGTCTTGCCCCGAACAGGCCTGTCAGCGGAGATGTAGAAAGAATCCAAATGAGTTTTAACCTCTTGCCAGCCTTACAACCTGGTCCTGGTGCATAGATGACATAATTTAATAACAATTTAATAATCATTTTATATAAATAAATAAATAAATAAATAAATAAATATATATATATATATATATATATATATATATATATATATATATATATATATATATATATATATATATATATATATATATATATATATATGGGAGACATAATTTGATGACTTCCTTGCGAGAGCCAATAAAAAATTTAATTAATAAATAAATAAGAATACAGCTAAAATAATTTAATTATTGTCAACAAAAACTGAGATATTTTGTGAATGTTTTTTATTTCTTAATCCACATTTTGTTTGGTTTTTATTGGTCATCTAAAACTGCATTATATATTTAATTATAGTTATCGTCACAAGACCCACATTTATGTTTAGTTTGGTCTCGTTTTTGTCACGTGATAAAGGTTTGTTGTTGAAAATATTTAGTCACTATAAGGGGCACTGTCAATGAATGGTTTATTTTTTTTAGTTTCTTCATATATAAGGTGCACTGAATTATAAAGTGCATTAAGTGACGTCAAAATCATTAGATAAAAAGTCAAAATTATGAGATAATTTTTTTTTTATTATTAGATAAAAAGCCTAAATTATTAAACAAAAATTCTAAATTATGAGATAAAATCTAAATTATTAGATAAGTCTAAATTATGAGATAAAAAGTCAAAATTATGAGATAAAATCCAAACTATTACATAAAAAGGTGGAGGTAATTAAAGTTTTTTAGGTGTCACCTTTTAGTCCAGAAAATACAGTAACATTTGTTGCCTAAATGTCATGTAATTTCCCTTCCAAAAATTGGTATGAACATTTTATAAACCTCCAAATATTGGTATGAACACATCCATAGTGTACCTAAGCAATTATATGCCCATGTACAACTCCCACATCAATACACCTGTACTGATCAAATATTAAATAAATAAATAAACAAATAAACAAACTAATTTTTCTGAATATATAAACCATTCTGAAGGGCAACCATGACACCACATACACAAAATGATGCTTTACACTAAAGACTAGTAGGAGAAATTGTAATTATTTTCTTCTATCTGATCAGTCAACTATCGATCCAGACAAATGTGGTGTTGTTTCCATGGTAACACTGAATATAATCCAATAATGTATTTAGGTCCAAAACACACATCAGATTCACAAAGACTGCATGAAGATTTGTCCAAATTCAGATCTATGTGGAGGATTTTTTTTTTTCATTATTATTATTTTGCTAAAATATATGCATTTGAATCCTTCAACCATCTTTTTTTTCTCAAAAATTTCCAAATGTAGCCACTTTGAAAAAAAAAAAGATAATTCCCCAACTATAACCATAGGGGAAAAAAAGCTCTAAAACAAACATTTTTACAAATAAAGTTCTGAACTTTAAAGTGTGAAGATCACAGACATTGGTCTGTTGTTAAATGTTGTGTTTCAGTCCATATGTAAACAAATACACCCTGGTTAACACTGAAAAATTAAGGCTATATACAGCTTTTTGACTGTTTTTAGTCCAAACTACAGGGTGGTACCTTTACAAAGAGCCCATTCTTTTATTCACAGTTGAAGAACAGCTGGAGTTTTAATTTGGAGAGGATATTTTTCAGGGGTTTTAACTTAAATCAGCCCAGAATGGTAAAGGGTTAATTACCTGTGCAGCTAGCCATGCCTGGCAGATCCGGCACCGGAAATCCCAAGCAACATTAGTACAGTTAGCATATGCTATGACACAACACATGGCCTGTTTGTCTTCCAGATCATTTCCAACAGAAGCATACAAGTATAAAGAGAAGGAGAGAGGAAGGTAAAGAGAAGATGCAAAATAAAAACAAGTTAAATGTGCTGTTCCTACTTGCATCTTCACTCAGTGTTTTTAACAGCTGGCATTATCTGAAATTAGAACCATATATGTGTGGAATTTATTATGTCTCCTATATATGGAGACTTATGGGACATTTATATAGTGATAATTAAATATAAATTCATATATATAAATAAATATAAAATAAATACCTGTGCAGCGAGCCATGCCTGGAAGATCACGCACTGGAAATACTAACCCACACCAGTACAGTTAGCATATGCTATGACACAACACATGGCCTGTTTGTCTTCCAGATCATTTCCAACACAAGCAGAAAAGTACAAAGAGAAGGTGAGAGGAAGGTAAAGAGAAAATGCAAAATAATGAATAAAAAAGGGATAAAAGTGCTGTTCCTACTTGCTGCTTTACCATCTCAGTGTTTTTTAAGAGCTTGTAGCAGAATCCCAAGCAGAGCAGCATGTCCTCACCTTACCCGAATCTTGTCAGAAGTGTTCGTTTCAGCTCAGCAGGCAGAGTCGTTTCTTTTTCTTTCTTTTTTTTTTTTTCTTGCCAAAACAACATTGGCTTTTTATGCTTCTTTTTTTTTTTTAACCCTCTGATAAAGAAAACAACATTGATGCAGGAAGCAGGAACTGAGGGTAAACAGTCAAAGGCTAAACTAAATGTATGTTGAATAATATTTTTCATTAGTCTGCATACACTCTAAAAAGTCTGACTGGGCTTAATTAATATTAACTAAATACATTCTATTACACTCTACATGAAAAAAAAATTAAATGTGTGCAGTTTGGTTTTTTGTTATGTTGAGTTAATCTTATTTATCAATTGTATTTTACTCATTTTTAAAATAATATCATCTGAAAATCACTGAGTAGAAATTAATTATGTACAGTAAAAATCAGAATCATCCAGATATTCAGGAATATGAATTAATTCCACCTTAATAAGTCTAAATGATTATTTTTATGCAGATATTTGGTATATCAGAATGAGTATTTTCCAGATAAATAGTAATTATTGGACAGTTTTTCCCTTTAAATTGATTTGAATTTACTCAACTTGTCCTAAATAGGAAATAAATCTAAACGAATTCAAATAATAATTTCACTATTTTGGATTAAATTATTATGTTTAAATTTACAATAGTTTTTAATCAAAGTTGAAACAATTAGTAATTTAAAAAAATCCTTAAAAACTATTCTTTTATTCATTATATTCATTATTTTAATTATCACTTTGTTGCCATAATTTAAACAATGGTCAAACATGTCTACGTGTACACAGGAAAAATAAACAGTCCTTGAGATAAACTATTTTATTGAGATGAGGATAATTTTTTTGTTCAAATGTATTCTTGAATTATTTCAAATATAAAGAAATACATATTAGAACAATATATGTTTGGGATTTATTATGTCACCTATATATGGAGATACATGGGACACCCTGTACTTTTATAGAGTGATAATTCTCTCTCTCTCTCTCTCTCTCTCTCTCTCTCTCTCTCTCTCTCTCTCTATATATATATATATATATATATATATATATATATAAAATTATTAGAATGTTTAATCAGATTAACCACATATTTGCTTTGTATTGATTTTGATTAATCATTCATCCTTAAAATACTTCATGTCTCACTTTTTTTTCAGATTTGAAATCCACTAAAATTTGCAAAACAAAAATAAAGTAACACGATTTAAAAAAAAAAAAAAAACTAAAAATGGGATAAAATATCCAAAATGTGCTGTTTAAATCCACTGACACTGTTATACCATTAATGAAGGTAGAAGGTTTTCGTTGCTATGGTCTGAAATATGACACTGTATTATGAGCTGAATTGGGTGCATTTCATTGGACATATTTCTTCTTCGTGGTGTGTTTTTATTTATTTTTTCTTTCATGTGGAGTGTTTTGGCACCTCTAAGCACCACGAGGATGGAATATTATTATATTCACCTGAACCTGATTAGAGTACTGACTCATTCAATACTGTTTTTATTTTACTCAAAGTTTCCTGTACACCACCGAAACTAGTCGCAGAGGAAGGCCATGGTGATGCAAAGTGACATTAAAATAATAAAATGACTTGCAGCAGGTTTATTTATAACAAGTCAGATATGTTTGACAATGTTCAGTCAGTTATATTGAAGAACGTCTGTATTATACAGTTAATTATACACTAATAAATGAATGCTAAATGCTTTTGGCGAACATTTTCACTGTTTGTGCGTGCAGAAACTGTGAAAACGTTCGATAAAAAGCAGAATGGATACTAAACATAGTGTTGAAAGTGTCTGTAAAACCCCTAAAAATGTTCATGTGCAGAGCCGTACAAGCATTGGAGGGCTTTCATGTCGGTGTGTGCATAAACATTGCACACACAGTTTTCCTACATTATATTCATCCTTTGTCATATGGTCTACTGAAAAAAATAAACTTAGGCCTAGAGTCGTCCTGGATAGATTTTGCAAGATCTTCTTCTTTCAACAGTGCTGTCATCTTTCAAAAGTATGAAATTTAAACATTTACGATGTTAGCAATCTCAGACTCTTGAAATCGCATCAAATGCCCTGAGGAGAACGTCCTGAGCATCACACCCCTCCCGCAACGAGTCCGTCCGTCCGTTCCAATCTAGCATCTACCATTAATGAATGATCTGTGCAGTAGTCAAGGGCGGCTGTGGCTCAGTTGGTAGAGCGGGTCGTCCAATGATCAAAGGGTCGGCAGTTTGTGTCCCAGCTTTGGCTGTTGAAACATTGTGTTTTTAATCATAAACTAATTATCTACACTACTAGAAGTTAAAAATAATCATTAATTGCCTGCGTCTTGTGGGGCGGTGTGGCCAATATGTGTGCTGATGTTTAATTTTTTTTAAAAAACAGTGCTTTTGTTTTTTCCGCAGGTGCGTGTTAAGAGCCAAAAATTAGGTTAAATAAAAATAAAATATTTCATATTTCCATGATGAAATTCAATAAAGTATTTTACAGTGAGACAATTCTGAGAGGCAAAAAAATTAATTCTTGGTCCTTTAGGGCAGTGGTTACCAACACCCGGCCCATGGACCGGTACTGATCCGTGGGCCAATTGGTACCGGGTAGCCAGCTGCCTTATAAAAATGATTAATTTCTCTTGTATTCATTATCTGAGTCTGAACAATGTTTTATTTTGAAAAATGACCGGATTCTCTCGGTTGAATGCCAAAAATGTGTTCGCAAAATGAAATGAAATGCTTGGGACTTTTCATGTATCTCTGTAGTTGATTGTGTTTTTGTAAAGCCCTCTGAGATGACTTTGTTGTGATTTAGGGCTTTATAAATAAAATTGAATTAAATTGAATTGAAAATAAGGTGTTTCTTTTGAAGAGGAAAAGGCCGACTGAAGAGACAGAAGAAGAGCCAAGAAAAGGAAAATGTACACGTAGGAAAAAGTACAGACAACTTGTACTTGAAATATCAACTTATCGTGACAGGTGATTACAACAGACCAAGAACGCTCTGTATAATTTGCGGCGACTGATATAAACAACCTACCCCCCCCCCCACTGGTCTGTGGGGGGGCGGTGTACAAAGCTTGGGGACCACTGCTTTATAGGCTCCATAATTTCAATGTTGTTTGTTAAAATTTTGTTGCATCTTTTACATAATTTTCTACAGATTTTTCTACAATCTGGTGTTTTATGATTTAATGTTTAACATAATTGTATACAATGTTATTTTGCCTCCGCCAAGGAGGTTATGTTTTTGTCAGTTTGTCTGTCTGTCTGTCTGTCTGTCTGTCTGTCTGTCTGTCTGTTGAAATGTATTCTCCATTTACCGCAATGTAAAATTTCAACCCCCAACACATCATGAAATTTTCATCAAGGTCCATCCATAACTTTTTGAGTTTGAGTTGAGTCTTGCTAATATTTTCTACAGATTTCATCTTATGTGTTTTATTATTTAATGTGTTTTTTTCATTAACTCATTCATTGCCATTGATGTGTTTTGGCACTAATTCAAATCCAAATGAACAGTCTACACTTTATTTGGATGAATACTATACTTATGTAGTCTTTTATTATAGTATGATATTATATAGTATTATATTATATTATAATATAGTATATAGTATAATATATATAATATTAACTATATTCTATGTCAATATTCTCTTCTCATTTACCTGGCAGTGAATGAGTTAACATCATTGTATATGATGATATTTTTTATTTTAGTTGTAGTTTTTTTTTTGCATCTTTTACATCATTTTCTGCAGGTTTTTAAAATATATTGAAAGGCAGATAAATAATTATTTCAGCCAAACCTGCCTCTGGTCTTACAGGGTGAGTTTCTTCAAGAGTGACTCAGGATAAAAAATACTGACATATATAAAAATGTTGACCTACATCACATTCACTTTAAACTGTCTGGTCCAGCTCTACATTCCTTTCATTTATCTCCATACAGTACGTCACATTGTTTTTGTTGTTGTTGTTTGTTTGTTTGTTTGTTTTTTCTTGCATGGTGCACATCAGAGGGCGTTCGTCCATCTGGTCCTGAACTGGTAACCTCTCGTTATATTTTTAATGTTCCCCTGTGAGGCTACATTTGCAGCTTTCACAGGCTGCTCTCAGCCAACACACAAAGTGTCTCTGTACGAACCCTAATGAGGTGAGAAGGACGCCATGACAACAGCGGTCTCCTGAGGTGACATTTCCTCGACGTGAGCAGCCCTGACAAATAAATACACAAATTTGTTTTTGAGACAACGCGTTCGACTAGGTCTGCCCACCCCCCCAACTCTTACACCGCCGCAGAAGCATCGCTAACTCAAAGCAGTCTGTGTTGTGTTTATTAGCATGTGTTTATGGTTGGTATTTGTAGTCATAGGGGCTGTGTTTGTCATCACCATTGCTCAGGCCCTGTGATTATGCCTGGGTTTTTAGCTGTTTTATTTTTTGGTTTGGGTTTTTTTTTTTTTGGCAGAGGGCCGTCTGAATATTAACAACATAACAATGCTAGGGCTGATTAGCCTTGAACGGAGCACAGAAGGCAGATCTCTATCTGGGGTGAGACAGCAGTAAAAATCATAAAATCATGTTGGGAGAGAGAGAGAGAGAGAGAGAGAGAGAGAGAGAGAGAGAGAGAGGGGTGGGGGGTGGGGGGGGGAGAAAAACTGTTTCAAATCTTCTCATCTACAAAGGTTATTTTCTGAATAGCAAGTCTTTCAGCATAAAACCGCATGTTTTTCTTTGAATAGAAATATGCGTAGCCACAAACAGGGAGCATATGGATGTATTTATGGCACAGCTTTGTTCTCGCAGTGTTGAATGTGTAATGTTGAGACTTTAAAAAGCCTCTTTTCATCTCTTGTTTTTTCCTACTTCACCCTGCTTTTTCAAAAAAGGGCCATTTTACTCGGCGAGAATGGAATTACAAGGTATATTACAAGTAAGTGCTAGTATAATTTGTAGCAATTACACTTTATAAACCTTTTTTTTTTCTTTCTTTCTTTCTCTCTTGTTTTTTTTTTCTCCCCTGCAGCTGTGAGGTAGATTTACTGCTTTCAAATAAAAAATTAAATAAAATCATCAAACTTTTGGAGCAAATGAAACACAGCTAAATTTGTTCATTGGGGACAAACCCAAACTCAGTGGCAGTCAAAGCTTTTGGATTGATGTCTCAGTGAGAAATTTGATTTTGTGAACAACTCCAAAGTTGTTGCTTCGGCCATTAATCATCTGTCCCTGGAGAAGAGAACTCAGCGGAGCACATGCCCCCCCCCCCCACCCCCATCCCACACCACCCACCCCCTCCTCTACATCGCCACCACATACTGAAAGCCAAAGCTAGTGTTCTCGAACAATAGACGCCCCGACATGACACCATTTTGTTACAGTGTGCGACCGCTTGTGTTTGTGTGCAGGACGGGGGGGTGGGGGGGGTGGGGGGGTGGAGGGATTCTTGAAAGTACAGTGACACCTAAAGGCCTAATCTGATAGGCCCTTCCTCTCTCTCTCTCTCTCTCTCTCTCCTCTCTCTCTCTCTCTCTCTCTCTCTTTCACTCACTAACACTTAAGTCAAGGACATGGTGAAATTTGGGGGAAAAAACTGATGAGTTTTCACTTTTACTGCACTTGATAGTTCCAAGCGCTTGTACGGGGCATCAAATTCCTCTCCTAATGACATGCCTGGGGCTGCCTGCAGGAAAAGTGGCATTTTCATCTTCCATCCTGAGCATCTGATTGGACATTGGGTGATGGAGCCAAAAAATAGATGCAGTGCTGTTTAAAAAATATTGGTGGATTTTTGGAATCTATGTATGTATGTATGACAATGTCAATCCTTTTCTTAAACCCTTGAACTAATCCTTTTGCTTTGTTCTTCATTTTCAGTTGGTCTTGTCTGGGTCATTTGTGTCCAATGTAAAAATTAGATCTCAGGGATTTTTTTGTAATTTTTTATTAATTAATTACTTTATTTATTTATTTATTTTCACACAACACACACACACACAAGATTTCATATATATATATATATATATATATATATATATATATATATATATATATATATATATATATATATATATATATATATATATATATATATATATATATATATATATATATATATATATATATATATATATATATATAAACACACAGAACTGTAGAGGTAATACAAAATTTATACATACATAATACATAATTTATTTCTTCAATGTAACATGCAATTGGTTGATTTACAAGAATATAAACTGTAACAAGAAACGTTCAACCTTTAATCTTTTCATGTACGAATGATGACAACCTTAGTAAGATATTTGTGATATTTGTGATTGTATTCCTTTTTCGGTGTATGTATATATATATATATATATATATATATATATATATATATATGTGTGTGTGTGTGTGTGTGTGTGTGTGTGTGTGTGTGTGTGTGTGTGTGTGTTTAAAGGGGGGGGGGGCTGTATTTAAAACCCAATATCAGAAAGTGATATGGGAATGAAATGAAAAAAAACTGTTTTGTTTGATGATTTACAGTAAAATAAGTCACTGCAGTGATAGTGTATTATAGGTATACAAGTATATACATGTTTACTGTGTTGACTGATATGGAACTAAAACAACAAAAGCCATTAATATACAAGAGAACAACTGTGGAATAAGTGTCTACTGTAGTGAACATGAAAGGGTTAAAGCATGACGATTCTATATTAGATTCTGGCAACGTGACTAATAATGTTATCATGATTGTTGTCTTATCCAGAAAGCTGGAGTTAGATCATTCAAAACAATTAAAATGATGATAAATAAAATAAAAGCCGCTCTCTGAGGAAAATCATTACAGCAAAATGTGTAGGGACTGAACAGAAAAATTAGTCTTGGCTCTAATCTTGTGTGTTGGCAAATATTCAGTACATTTCACTTTTAAGTGAAAAATAAAAAATAAAATAAGCAAGTTTTGTGTACAAGAATGTAATGACAGAGGAACTTTATTCATAAAGATCATCAAGACGTTATAATAATTGCCATGTACAGTAGTAATAACAACAAAAATAAATTCAATATGAACTGGTCAAAAAGGAGTGGGAAGAAGAAAACATATTACATTCTAAAACATGACTTTTGCTTCTTTAATGATAAAGTAACATCTGTTTGAGTCTTAATAATGTGAATAACAGATTATGCAATGTAACTCTAATACACTGAAAAAAGTAAAACATTAAATCAACTTAAAAATTCTTCTTCAATAGGTCACACATTAAAAAA